>JAQZBX010027591.1:0-28287 GCA_029593785.1 Cabassous unicinctus | reverse complement strand
TTTTTTTTTTTTAACAAATAGTGCTGAGAGAATTGTATGTCAATATATAAAAGAAAGAATAAGGACCCACTTTCAACACCTTATACAAAAATTAATTCAAACTGCATAAATGTCCTAAAAATAAAATCTGGAACCATATATCTCCTAGAACACAATGTAAAGAAATATCTTCAAGGTCCTGTGGTGGGTGGTGATTTATTAAAATTTTCACCCAAAGCATGAAATATGAAAGAAAATATAGATAAATGGGACTTTCTCAAAATTAAACACTTTGTGCTTCAAAAGATTGCCAAAAATGTGAAAATACAGCCTACTCAATGGGAGAAAATATTTGGAAACCACATATGTGATAAGAGTTTGATTTCTATAAATATTTTTCCAAAGAGGAAATACAAATGAACAAAAGCCACATGAAAAGATGATTAACATCACTAGCTATTAGGGAAATGCAAATCAAACTACAATGAGATATTTCATGCATTACAGAATGGCCATTATTAAAAAAAACAAAAACACAGTAAACTACAAGAGCTGTAGAGGATGTAGAGAAATAGGAACACTCCTTCACTGTTGGTGGGAATATAAAATGGTACTGCCTCTGTGGAAGATCTTTTGTTGGAACTCTCAGGAAGCTAAATATAGAATTTCCATATATTTGGGCATTCCTGCTTCCAGGAATTTTTTCACAAAACTGGAAATAACAGGAATAGATATTTGCAAATCAATATTCATCGTGGCATTATTCATGATTGCTAAAAGATGGAAACATCCCAAGTGTTCTTTATTTTGAATGGATAAACAAAATGTGGTATATGCATTGGATATAATGCTGTTCAGCTTTAAGAAGACATGAAGTTGGGATGCATAAGACAACATAGATGAACCTGGAGGAAATTATGTTGATTGAAATAAACCAGACCAAAATGACAAATATTGTATGGTTTCACTAATATGAATTAAATACTATGAGTAAATTTATGGAGTTAAACTGTAGCTTGTATGTTAATAGGAGAATGAACATGAGTTGAGAAGGGGGAGCTGATGCTGAATGTAAGTCGAATGTTTAATAAGGTTGATAGTAAATGTTTGGAAATGGATAGAGTTGATGGTAACACATTATAGTGTGTATAATTAAAACTGCTGATTTATGAATGTGATTATGGAGGAAAGAGGTACTCTAGGGACATAAATATCAATTTAAAGGAAGCTAGAGGATAATCTAGGGACTGTAAAACATGCTGATTTCAGTGGGGATGAGGATTGTGGTTTATAGTACAAACACAAAAATGTTACTCTAATATAAGGTGTTAAGAATATGGCAAGGTATGGGAAAGTACATTTATTGTAACTTTTGGACTGTAATTAGTTATACTGTAATATTTTTGCAGCAATGACAAAGAAATTAGTATATCAATTATAAGGACCAACAATTGAGGGTATAAGATGGCATGGAACTTTTGCTTTTGGAGTAATGAAAATGTTCTAAAATTGACTAAGGTGAAGAGAGCATAACTCTGTTATGAAACTGAGAACCACTGAGTATACACTTTTGATGGATTGTACAGGGCATGAGACTGTCTAACACAGTGAACCCTTTGTGGATAATGGACTGTGGTTACCAGTACAAATATGAGAATGTTTTCTCATGAACTATGAAAGTATTCAATACTAATATATGGTGTTAATAATAGGGTGGTTTGTGGGGAAAATTCACCAAATGTAAGAAAGATGGAGTATAATTAGCAGTAATATTTTGACAATGTTCTTCCACCATTTGTAACAAATGTGTCACAACCATGCAAGGTCTTGGTGATGGGGTGATATATGGGTAACCTGTATGTTATGCATGCTTGTTTGAAAACCTATAACTTCTCTAGTAAAAATTTGTACATATAAAGTACAAATCCCCTCCATGTTCTATGGCAGATTTGAAGAATCAAAGGCCCCCATTTCCAGTATAGGACCCTAAATCCTGGGTATGAATGTAGTAGAGCACACCTTATGTACCAAATATCATGCACCTATATTCAGGTGCTCATTGACTCTGTTTCACCTATCACAGTAATCACTCAGGTTGGAAAAGGGAGAGTTATTTCTCAAAATTGTTATAAAGAAATTACCAAACTGCTGCTATCTGGTGAAACAATCATAGTTGAGGCATAAAATAAAGGTCTGGGTTCCTGGGATGAAAAGCTGGAGAGAGTTTCTTTGGGAAATTACAACATTCTGGAATACCCTTATATACCAGAGTATTTAGGAAGCCAGGAAGCAAATCCAGGCAAGATGTATGCTTTGAAAATATCTGGGATGTTCCTTTGCTTTTACTTGAGGGTGATCTCTAGGATCAGTCCAAGCTGACTAAGGAGTGAAGGGTATAGCCCCAGCAAAGAGCCATTCTGCAAGACTGTAGAGGTTTTTCCAAAAGCATTGTTTTGTGTTGCATTGATGTTTTTATTTATGTATGTTTTGCTCCCCACAGGTGTTTGAGAAAGTTTCTGCCAAAACATTAGTTGAATACAAGCTAATGTAACAGAGATATCAACAATCATATACTACATGGAATACAGTTTCCAAAATTAGCTTTGGAAAATTCATTTAAAAAGCAAACTAGTTCAGAAGAAGAAAGAGAATAGAACAGAAAGTATATTTGTAGAAATAATGTCCAAAATCTTTCTACATTCTGAGAAAGACATGCACATGCACATCTAAGAAGCTGAACAAACTCCTAATAGGGCAAATTCAAGATATACATATAGAGGTACTTTACATTGAAAATGTCAAAAGAAAAATACAAATAGAATCTTCAAAGCAGCATAGGAAGTGTCTCATCATGTACAAGGACATGAGAAATCTGTGCTAAGATTAAGCACAGATTTCTCATTAGACATAATAAAAGGCAAAAGGAAGTGGGACACATATTTAAAGTGATGAAAGGAAAACAAAATATCAAGCAAAAATTCTGTATTTTGAAAAAATGTTTTTCATAAATGAGGGGGGAAATATAAGATATTCTCAAATGAACAAAATTCAAGTAGTTCATTATCACTAGAGCTGCCCTAAGAGAAATAATGGAGAGACTTTCATTTGGAAATGGAAGTACATGAGAAAATAACTCACAGCTATGAATAAAGATCTTTCATAAAACTAACAATATTAGAAAATATCAATATTATACTAGTTTTGTATTGTAACTCTACATTTTATTTATCATGAGCTCCAAAATACAAATGGATAAATATAATTATAAAACATTGCATTGGCCACACAATGAATAAAGATGAAATGTGTGAGTCAAACTGTAAAATGGGGAAAGGCAAGTAATAAGGTGTTTTGCTAAGGAAGAGGCAGAAACTCTAAATGCTATGCAAAGGCAGCTTTATTCAATCAAATGAATTTCAGATTACATCAAATGATTATACCAATTGAGCAATCACAGAAAAGAAAAGTAATCAATTAAGTGACACAGGAAAGAATAATAGTATATACAATCACTCACCCAAATGGAAAACACAACATATGATCTCTCATGAGGCTGGGAAGTCCCTTTGCAGCTGGTCAGAGTTCTGATTGGAAAAAGAGTCACAGGCAGAGTGTCCTCTCCTGGGTGAGACTTTGACTGGCAGCTTAGGGGCTACCCCTTTTAAGGTGTTTCAAATCTCAGAACTCCAATGAGTCTTGCAGCTCATGAGGAAAGACCTCATTGAAAGTAACCAAATCCATCTGGCAGGGAGGTGGCTAGCCCTCCACAGGAGAGATGCAGAGTCTCAAGGGGTCTTTTGGTCTATTCTGTTCATAGTACACTAACATCAGCTTTAACTTGATGTTAACTTTACAGGATACAAACAGGACATGCAAATACCACATCTAGTAACTTGTTCCTTTTAAACATTTGTTTTTTGGGTAATGGATGATGGAGTTGCCTGCATAGCAGTGTTATAACATTCCAAGGACAAAGGACAAGTTAATCATTCACAATTCTAGCCTGAAACAGCAGAGACTATTGGTTAGAAAGCTTATGATTTCACAATTCTTAATAATAATTTTCTTATAGTACATCATTTGATCCCAAGAATTGGGAATTTATATAATCAAAAGAAAAACAACAGACACATTTTTCCAGTGCTATAAGGAAAGAAGAAAAGAAAAACAACACTGACTTGTAAGGTACCATACTCACAACAGGTATCCATAAGTTCTTAGAAGACACTGTATTCACAACAGGTACCCCTCATATTTAACATATATCATCAGAAGGCACTATACTCACAACATTTGCCTACATATTATTCCACATATCCATTTTGGACAAATCTTACTTTAACATCACTAATCTTAGTAATAGATTGTAAGCAGAATGAGTAAAACCAAGTGATCAACCAACAACTTTATATAATACAGCACAATGCAATAGCAATACCTATTAATGCCTTCTTTCAGGTCCAGCTTATAGAGGAAAACCAATTACTAATAGGATCATGGGCTAAAGTTCCAATATCTGTAATCTGAGATGGCATATGTTGCAGTGCTTTGTTGATATTTTTAGTTTTGAATGACTTTTATTTTTCATGGATTTATGATTTCCAACCAGTAAATCTGCATAGACCTGTACCATGATCCAAATTATCCCATGTTTCCCCATTTTATATAATTTGAGGTATAAGCAACAATAAATTATTATTACTTCCCCATTTTGCCTGAGGCAGCTGGCACTTTGAATCATAATTTCAATGCCTACATTGGTCCTGCTGTTAGCATCTTAAGTGGACCTGTGGCCACAGCCCACAGCACTGAATTTTAACTTGGTCCATTGTTGTAAGGATCCAGTTACAAGAGTCCCATTGCAGTGTCTGCAGCACTGAAACCATAACTTGCCCCTCCCAAGAGCAGCAGTGGACTGATGTTGCAGTTGTTGGAGTGAGCATACAGGACATTCATGGATGATGTCCATGAGTTTTTGGTAACAGGAGGCTGCAAATGTTGCCACAAGATTCAGCAGCCATGATGTCCATTTTCCTATGGAGCCACTTTGCTTCTTCTTGGGTCTCAATGGTATGGTTCTGGATCTTTGTGAGGGCATCTGCCTCAACAGTCCTGAAAGGAGTGTTAGAGAAGTGGGCAGGGACATGACAGTTACCTATGCCTGCTGGCAGGTGTCCCAGAGGTTCTTCCACAGATCTCTCCCCCAACAGAGGGTAGTGCACAACAGTCCATTGTTCCTGTCTTGTTTTTAGTATGTGCAACCCACCCCTAGATAGGGATGGCAGTCTTCAGTGTGACTGGATGCTATTGGGTTAAGCTTTTCACTTGCAATAGGGTGTGGTATGCTGCACATATTTACTTTCTTAAGGGGCTTATTTTATTTTGGTGCCTTCCCACAATTGTGGCTAGAACCCAAGGGGTATTTGTTTAAAATGTTGCCTCTCCCACAAACCCCACCCAAAGCAATTATCAGTACTGACAACATCCAATTCACAGGGTGTTAAGATCTACCACCCTTCTTACTGCTTAAACTGCAAATGCCTTCTACTGTTTTTTTAAAGCAGCTGCTGGAGATCTTCCTATTCCCATGAATGTCCTTTCCTGATTAACACATATAATGGTTTTAATATTTGAGCTAAATGAGGGATGAAGGACCTCCAGTACCCAACAATATTACAAACTCTATTAATATGAGAAATCACTTTATATATCAATTACAGCAGAGGGTATAGTTTTGTTTTTACTCAACTAAACTCTATTTAAAAATTTGGTAGACAGCCAGGACATTGTAGTTTGTTCCAATTGTTTTATGCTTCTTTTAATTCTGAAAAAACAATGACTGGTTAACATAATATCATCACTATAATAAAATAGAGTTACAGCCACAGGTTTCTTCATGCAGCCAGATTCTTTGCCACCAGGCCAGGACAAATGGTTGGGCTGTGCACACAGCCTTGAGGAAGCACTGCAAAATCCACCATTGGCTTTCTTACATGAAGATGAATGCATGCTGACTTGACATTCTTAAAGAGATACTCAAGAAAGCCTTAGAAATTTTTAAAACAAAGTGATAGTGACATAACTGTATATTAATTTTTGCAACAAACTAACAATATTTGGGATGGTTGCATACAGCAGTGGTGTTACTTTTATTTACAACAATCTACTGTCATGCACCACCCCTGGCAGACCCCAATTTTTAAAAATAATTAAAACCATGATTAACAACATTATACTTTTACCTAGTCTAATGCCCAAACATTGTTAAATTTCTTGGAATTTTATGCAACTTTTATGTATTCATATGAATATTTTACTAATACAACTTTAATTAACAGAGGGTTAAAGAATTCCTTTTAATTTTATAACACTTTTAAACACTTTCCATTTAACTTATAGCATATCAAATGAACTAACCATTTCATTACTTTACTTTTCACTTTATAACTTTACCATGATTACATTAATTAACAGGTATTTTATTTTAGCAGTACAGAAAAAAACTACTTTTCTCCATTATTTTATGAGAACCTAAGATTCCCAATGGAATCAAAATTATCTTCTCCCTACCATCACTTTTAATATGCAGACTGAGGTGACCTCAGAGAGGTTTTCCTGTTATGAAGTTACTTTTTGATATTAGCATCAATTCAGTTTATGTTTAATAATGATTTTCCTGGAAATCCATTTAAATATTTCAGTTTAAACAATGCTTCTAGAAACTTATAACTATTCATAATCACATGGCCTATAGTTACTTCATCGTAAGACAAACTTCACCTTCACAGAACACATTCCCTTACTTAATGCTACCTTCTGCAATACTTTCTACAACTTGCCATATGCATTAAACTTTTGCCCTATATACTTCCATTCTGATTTTATGAAAACCAGCCATCTTATCTTAGGACAAACCACATGTCCTTTAAACAAATTATCAAATTTTAGTCAACACTTCCATAAACTTTTTACTTCTTTTAATATCCATTTAAGTTTCACATTACTCATCCCATTTTGTGAAGAAAAATAAACTATTCATTTCAATTTAAGCAAAAACAATTTTTGGCCATTTGAATAGAGCTCCTTTAAGAATTTTCATCTATCAATTTACTATTACCATCCAGAGAAATCAAAATATATACTGACAATGAAAAAACACAAAAAGATTTGAAACACATCAACAGAAATATAAAGCTTATAATTTGACTCATAGTTTTTAATCCTTTGGTATGGCTGTCTTCAAGCCCTCCATCTTTTCACATCTCTGGCTTTACTGCTTTTAAAATCACTTCTGGAAACTGTGTTAGCTGTAATATGCAAACTTGTTCTTGGAAACACTTTTATTAGTAATCAGCAACCAGTTAGGATTATTGAGCTGTATAAATGCAGTTAAGCCCTAATTTAGCAGTTTATACAGACAGACATTTAACACATATATTTTGGATTACTATTCTTTAGGAGTACACTTAGGTTCAAATTTCAGGAGTAAGCTATTTATTCAAAACTGAAATTTCCTTGTAACACCTTGATAAAAATTCTGATTAAAATAAAAAGCGATTAAACCTAAAATATTGTCAAAGTAACATCCCATTCAAACTTTTCTACAGTTACACAAGCATTATGAGCTTTCAGTTTTGTCATCTATTTTTACCTGCAGGCTCACAAAGTCTGCTAGCATTTTTCTTTTCTCTTACTTTCATAGAGTTGCCCAGTTCAAAAATTTCTAAACTTTAACAGCACTAATTTTATCAATTTGGCTGTCCAGGCCCAATTAAAATTAGCATGGAAACAAAACATAAAACATTAATGTTGCTATGTTTTTCATTTTCTCCAGCAGTTAAATTCTATTTGCCCACAGCCACATCATTTTTGCTCCCTCCATTGCCTGGGAGAACCCACTAGCCCACAGTTACATTATCTCTGCTCCCTCTGTTACCTCAAAGCATGAGAAAAGAAGAATTCTGATAATGTAATTGTACCCAAATCCTGACAACTACACCAAAATATTTTGCTAAGAAAGAGGCAGAAAGTCTAAATGTTATCCAAACACAGCTTTATTCTGTCAAATGAGTTTCAGGTTATATCAAATGATTGTGCAAATTGACAATCATTGAAAAGAAGAATAATCAATTAAATGACATAGAAAAGAATAAAAGTATATGCAACCATTCACCAAATTGGGGGAAAACACAACATCTGATCTCTCATGAGGCTGGGAAATCCCTTTGTAGCTGACAAAGTCTTGATTGGAAAAATGGTCAGAGGGAGAGTGCCCTCTTTTCAGTGAGACTTCAACTAGCAGCTTAGGGGCTACCTCTTTTAAAGGGTTCTGAATCTCAGAACTTCAATTCTGAAGAACTTCAATTCTCAGAACTTCAATTCTGGCAACTCATGAGGAATGACTTCATCAAAATTAACCAAATTTATCCAGCAGGTGTTAGCCATCCCTCCTTAGGAGAGACATGGTGTCTTGAGGGATATTTTGTTCTATTCTCTTCATGGTACACTAACACTAGCTTTAACTTGATGTTAACTTTTTTACAGGGGATAAAAACAGGATGTGCAAATACCATGTCTAGTAACTTGTTCCTTTTAAACAGTTGTTTTGTGGGTAATGGATGATGAGGCTGCCTGCATAGCAGCATTATAACATTCCAAAGGACAAAGGACAAGATAGTCATTCACAATTCTAGGCTGAAACAGCAAAGACTATTGACTAGAAAGCTTATAAATTCACAATTCTTAATAACAATTTTCTTTAGTACATCATAAAGGATAAAAGTTTTCATAGGTTATTGAAGTTAATTTGGTATAAAATCAAACTAGATTGCAATTAATTTTGAATATTAAATTTAGTGCCCAAAAAAACTCTCATTCCCATGGCTAGTTGATTTTTGACAAGAATCCCTTTTCCATTTAATGGAAAAGTAGCAGTTTCTTCAATAAATGTGCTGTGACAACAGTAAATCAATATACAAAAGAATTATGTGGAACCCTACCTCTCACAATTTACAAAAATGTGTTTAAAATGTATTAACAACCAAAATATAAGAGTTAGTCTTATAAAACTCTTACAAGAAAACACATAGGTACATATCTTCAGGGCATTTTAGTAGATAATGGATTTCCAATTTCATGCCAAAATTAGGAGCAACTAAATAAATCAACATAATCTAAATTACAAGTTTCATGTATCAAAGGATATGTCATGAATAAAATGAAAAGACAAACTACAGAATGGGAGAAAATACTGGTAAACCATATATCTGCTATCTGATAAAAGTTTAATATCTAAAATATATAAAAAATTCTACAACTCAACAACCAAAAGACAAACAATGGATATTGAAAATGGGCCAAGGACTTGAATAAACATGTACCAAAGAAGATACTCAAGTGGCCATTAAACATATTAAAATATGATCAACATCATTAGACTATATAGTATTGCAATTTAATACTACAATGAGATAGGAGATCATGTCCATTATTATTTCCAGGTAAACAATTATATAAGCAAGAAATTTTTACACAGCCAAACTTAACAATAAATAAAATTTAGATAATGAAGTAAACACTGAATTAATTTAATTTAAGTGTTGATATACTAATTTTAGAATATTGTACAATTCAGATATTTTGTGGGAGTGTCATAAAAAAGGCTAATATATTGGGAAATATGTTGAGTATATTTTAGGAAATATAAAAGTTTTGAATGAACACATATAATCAACACTTGGAGATATATATAAAAAGACAAAATAATTAGATACAGTTAACTTCTATAAGTGGGGATAAAATGTGGAGTAATGGGGCAGACAAAACACTTCAGTTTGTCATCCTAAGCCTGATTGTATTATTTAGTATTTTCAACTAAGATTACTTCATTTTGAGTAAAAAACCAAAGCATGGTAAAACTTGGGGGAATATGAGAGACTTAGCACTTAGGAGAGGGGAATTACAAATTTTAAAACCTAGACAGTGTTACCTTTCCTTGCAATATCTATGTTTTCTCTTTCCAACAGAGATGTACTTGTTTATGACCTGAATGAGGCAGGAGTAGTATGCTCACTTTTGACAAAGAGTTTATTCATTTTGTTGAGGACTCTAAACTCAGATTCTCATGCTCTGTGGTGCCTATATAGTCCTTGGAATCTTGTTAAAATGAAGATCCTGATTCCACAGGTCCTGGGTGAAGACTTTGATTCCATGTTGCTACCAAGCTCCCAATATTTACTGATGCTCCTGGCCCATGACCCTGCACTCTTAATAGTAAGGTCCTATATCAGTTCATTAAAGAATGGGTACTCAAACTTTGATGCATATTAAAATCACATTTTAAAACCATGAATTTCCAGGGTAAAACCAGTAACTCTTAAATCAAATTGTCTGGGAATGAGACACAGGCATCAGAAATGTTTACATTCAGATAATTTCAAAGTGCAGAAGTGATTGATAGCGAATTCCTTAGCAGGTGTGATGAAACATGGGAAACATCTACCTTTAAAAATGTGCAGACAGTTACCAACACAAAATTTCCATATAATTTAATAAAATACGGTTATTTTTTCATATATTTTTGAATATTTATTTGATTTCAATTGTTTTGATTCTGAAAGAAGACAGTAGAAACCATGTGTTTTGCTGGGACTGAAAATAAAATTGTAACAAAGAAATAAATGAGTGCATTCTGCCCAGTCTTATTTTTCTCACACATTTTTTTTCTAGTAAATATTTGCAACAGTATTTTGCTTTGCAACACAAAGCAAAACTAAAATTAAGGAATTATGAAAAGGAAAACTTGAATTCCACTGAAATGTAACTTTCATTCTGAGTGGGAAGGAACTAAAATTATTATTTGCATTTTGGAAGACCCATCAATTATATTTTCCACCTACAAAAAACGAAAATATAGGTTAAAAACTGTTTTCTTATTTTTCTTTCTGTGAGTTAGGATCTTCTGTGAATTAACCTTTTCTGAAGAGTACTATATGGCCTCTGCACTACCATTCTCCTCTTCAATTCTCCATCTTAGAAATGTTCTATTTTGTCACATTTTTTATACCCATAACAAAATTTCATATTTAGTTTTCTCCCTTCATTTTTAATTTTATGTTTTCCCCATTTATTTTTAGCTCTTTTCCATAGACAGTCTACAAAGAAATCATGAAAAGTATTTATTGAATAAATAAAAATATTTTAAAATGACCTGTCAAAAATGGAATATGACCTTATTCTCCAACATTTTATAAGAGTTTAAAATTGAGTCTGGTACAGTGCACCCTATCACTGCAGGGTGCTGTTGTCTCAATGTCACATTGACCCAGCTTGGCCCGGCCAGAGGGCAGATGTCCTGAGCTGACTTGGCTGGTGGTGACTTGGCCAGTGATGGTATGCTATGCAGACGTCCAGCCTTGGGGTGCTGAGAGTGATATACTGGGCCTGAGACCCCTTGGTGCCTTGACATCCGGGACTCCATGCCGACCATGTATTTCCTGAGTGGTTTGACCAAGAAGCTGCTCTTCCCTCTGGGGAGCATGACCAAGGCACCTTTCCAAGTTCAGTCCCACCCAAAAAGGGCTTTTCTTCTTTTTCTGTGCTGATCCCAGCCCACCCCAGCATCTGGTATAACCGACCTAGTATGTTAATTGTAACTTACAAGGAAACTACAAAAGTGTCTACTCAGTTTGGATGATACAAGCAAGTTGAATGGAGGTTAGATGGTACCATAACTGTGTCACCTATTCTTCTAAATAATAATCGAACAATGTGCCTTTAAAAGTAATGATAACAGGACATCAGCAAGATGGCAGAGTAGGAAGCACAAAATGCCTGCTTTCCTCCCCAAGAGAAACATTGATAAACAATCAGAGCCTGCTAGAATCAACATTCTATGAACTCTAGAACAGTCAACAGTATTCAGCAACCAAGTAAATGCTAACTCAAGAAAAAGGCAAGGTAAATAATGGAAATAAAGCTACGTGGTGCTTTTATTTGCCACCATCCCACTCCCACCTCCAGATTGACTGCAGTGTCTTGGACACTGGCTTATATTCTTGGGTCCCTGAACTCTGGCTATGGAAGGAGAAGAGCACACCCTATGCACAAATTTAGTGTGCATGTATATCTGTCCAACCCATCTGGTGGCTACTTATGGAACTGATCCAAGGGATTCTTCTGTTTCTCCTAAACTGGAATGCATTTGAAATGAAGATCTGGTAGGCATACTAAAGAAACAATCAAACTCCAGCTGATTGGAGTGAAAGATTACAGTTGAGACATACAAAGAATATCTGGGGCATGGAAGGTAATGCTATGGAGAGTTTCCTTGAGAAATTAGAACATCCAGGAATATTCATGTATGATGGAGAATTGTGAAAGCTGTGCATATTCCCAGGGCAAGATGTATGCTCTGAAAAGTCTTGAGAAAACCCTAATTATTCATTTTGGCCTGATCTATAGGGTCAGGGCAAGCTGAGCTAAGCTTGGTGGAAAGCCTCAGTACAGAGCCAATCTGCAAAGACTGGGGAGATTTTTGCCTTTATTTTTCTGAGCTCCTGACATTCAAGGAAATCTCTGTCACAACATTAGCTGAATACAAGCTAAAGGAAGAGAGACTTGAGTGATCACATATGACAAGTGGAATCTGGTCACTAGCATTAACACATTGTAATTTTCAAATGTACAGAAGTCAACAGCAAAGTATGACTCATTCAATGGGACAAAATAATGCAGGAATCCTAGACACTGTAATTACTAGTCAAAGATTTTAAGTCAATTGTGGTAAATATGCTCAATGAACTAAAGGAAAGATGGAGAGGGAACTAAAAGAAATCAGGAAAATGATACATGAGCAAATGGAAAATTTCAATAAACAGAGACATTTTACAAAGAGCCACACAGATATTCTGGAATTGAAACTAAAATATCAGAAAAAATTTACTAAAGTGTTCCAGCATCAGATTTGGACAGAAGAAAGAATTAGCAGACTTGAAGATAGGATAATTGGAATTATCCAGTCTGAGGGAAAAGAAAGAAAAGGAATGAAGATATTGAACAAAGTCTAAGCAGCCTATGGGACACAATCAAGCATAACAACATATACATTTTGGAGTCCCAGGAAAAAAGTCTGATGAGATAATAGCTGAAAACTTCCCAAACTTGATGCAAGACATGATTCTACAAATCTAAGATGTTCAAAGAACTCTAAAAAGGATAAATTCAAAGAGACCAACACTGAGACACATTATGGTCTGTGATAACTGACTTCATGTGTAACTTAGCTAGGTTTTGGTGTCCAGTTGCTTGGTCAAGCATGCAATAAATACCTTATTGTTACCAAGAAGGTATTTCATAGGTGGATTTCATTTGAATCTATAATTGGTTAATTTTATCTACAAATAATAAAAGATGTTGCACTCAGTAATGAGGGAAATTTCCTCATCCATTCCTTTGGAGATCTTAAGAGCTAAAACTGAGGATTTCAGAACTCATAAAGAAGAATTTCTCCATCACCTTCAACCAGCTAGTTTCCCTTGGGGAACATGGACTTACCAGACTTCAGAATCACCTTTACCAGTGTTTCTAGCTTTTGGCCTGTCCAATGGAATTTGAGCTTGTCTGGTCATGGTCCTGTGAGCCAATTCCAAACAAAAAGTCCCTTTATCTACGTGTATGTGTGTATAGGCATCTCGCCTGTTGGTTCTTTTTCTCTGGAGTACTTTGACTCAATCAAAATGTTGAATATCAGAGACAAAGAAAGAAACTTAAAAACAATAAGTGATGTAACTCATGTACATGGGTCATCAGTAAGATTAAGTGACAATTATTATCAGAAACTTACAGAGGTTTGAAGGCTGTGGGGTGGCAGAGAAAAATAATGAGATGTATATTGTCATGACATGGGTTTTGGATGATGCACTTTTAGTAACCAAAAAATATATTCAGCTTGGTAAATCCAATCAAAGATAACAAGTACTGATTAAATTAAGTATACATATAATCAGGGTATTTACTCTGGACTGCAGCACTGATTAGGTTTACTAATATTTTTCCCCTATGTAATAAAAGCAATAAAAAAAAGTGTAATAAAAATTAGAGAAGGTGTTTGACTAGAGAAGAAGATGCTGGACAGTTCTGCTTTGGGAGAAAAGTGAGTACTGTTTTCCTATGGAATCTACCTCAGAATCTAGTTATCATTGACATCTATAGTTTCAGTTCTGGCAAGTACTCCGTAAAATCAGATGTGATACAGACTCATTCAATTCCCATTTTATAAATCCTGTCAATTTTCAAACATTTTTCTTATGACAGCAATTTAATATCTTTAAATTTTATTAGCATCTATTTATATTTCCTCCATTTACCTCACCTTTCTGGTACATTTTGGTCAAACTTATTCAAAGAGCCTCTATGCCAATATCTTGTGGTTCCTCAACATCTTCCAGTCAGATTAACACCTTCTCTACTTAAAGTTACTAGTATTGATAGGCAAGTTTTCTAAGTATCTCTACACCTACTCAGTGTTTCTTCATCTTACATGATTCCCCAACAAATTCAACAATTTTCACAAAAGCTATCCTTCCCATGTCTCCTAGGACACAACCCTCACCTGGCTTTCCTTTGATTTTCCTCATTATACTTTCTTGGCATTTGAAGAATCTATCTCAAACATTATACATTGGAAATCCTCAGGACTTGATCCCAGCCATTCCTATTATTCACCCTCTATACTCACTACCTAGAAAACTTCTTCTAATCATTTGATATAATATATCATCTCTATTCATCTCTATTCATAGACACATATCTAAAATCTAGATCATAGGCATAGATTGTAACAGAAAATTCTGCACCAGTATAGTTGAGAAGTTCTTATTAGATACTTAGATGGACTCTTGCAAAAATTATTCTTCTTTAATCATCTGAATCATAAAAAGTGGACTTAAATGACAACTAAGACCTTAAAACTTGGAGCAATTTTTGATAAAAATCTCTTCTTTTCTCCTTGAATGACTGCCTGCAATTAATCATGAGTCTAATGAAAATACCAATGAATTCTTCCCTTCCATTTAGAGTGTTCTTACTTCTCACCCTACTCATCTATTATTATCCTGCACTGATTTCTAGACTATTTCTTAGTTATTAGCTCTTTGATAAGTTTTGTATAATCCTTTCTCATACATGAGGACTATACAGTCCATGAACAAATATAAAGTTTAATTCTCTGCTAAATTCTTATTTATTAGCTTCATATATTAACTGAATTTGTAATACAATTATGATTTTTTTAGATTTTATATGCCTTCAGAAAAGGAAATGTAATTTCTTTCAAAACTGCATGCTCAATCTTTAGGACAAAGTGTAAAACATCATTAAAGCTCAATTATATATCTGACAAAATAAAAAAAGCAAATAATTGAGTTTTAATTTATTTTGTATTGTCTCTTTGACTTCTATCCACCCCCTCACATTTTCACTTCCAAGCCGCTATGCCAAGTAACCATCATCTAGTTCTTTAAATTCATCAAACTCCTTAATTACTTCATTCCTTTCTTCAGTAAAAGACTCATTTAAAAATTCAAATATCATATAACTTTCTGTTTTAAATTATTCAATAGGTTTCTACTAGCATTGGAAGGACTTTTTTGCCAACTCATAATTTTATGAGGCAGAAAAACTCAAAATCTTGCTAAATCATTATTACTCCAAATAGTTTGTTTTAAATAAAGAATAAGAATAAGAAATGGTTAAAGAAAAATGAAGTATCCCAAAGTATATCACTTCTCTAGTCCTCCTCAATTAAAAGCAAGTATTTATTTTGTATGAAAAAAAATTACAGATTACTGATCACAGGAACAACTTGCCAGTTACACTGAGTAATTATTTTTCATATACTATATTATTGTTACTTTACACTTATCTGGTCTACTCCAGCTCTTTTTTGGTTACTGTTTCCATGGAATAACTTTTACCATCATTTTACTTTTAACCTGGTTGTGTCCTTCCACCTGAAGTGGGTCTCTTTTAGACAACATATAGAAGGCTCATTTTTAAAATCCTTTCTATCAGTCTATCTCATTTGATTGGGGAGTTCAGTCCATTAAAATAAATGTTATTACTGTAAATGCATTACTTACTTAATCTATTTTTTCCTTTGGTTCTCTGTTGTCATACCATTCTATTGTCTGTCTTCTTATCCTTTAGTTTACCCTTCTTGATAATCTTCATGATTAAACTCTTCTCCAAATCTCTTGCTCTTATTTTTTCCAGTCAGTCTGCATCACTCCCTTTAGTATCTCTTGTAAATCTGGTGTTTTGGTAATATATTCTATCAGTGTTTGTTTGTCTGTGAAGACTTTTAACTCAGGCTCATTTTTGAAGGGCAGCTTTGTGGATACAGAATTCTTGAATGACAGTTTTTCTCTTTCAGTACCTTAAATACATCATACTACTTTCTTTTTTCTTCCATGGTTTCTGATGAGAAGTCAGCACCTAATCTTATTTACTTCCCCTTGTATGTGATGCTTTGCTTTTCTCTTGCTGCTTTCAAAATCTTCTCTTCATCTCTGATATCTCTCATTCTGAATAGTGAGTGCTTTCAGGTAGATCTATTGAGATGTATTCTGTTTGGGGCTCATTGTCTTTCTTGGATATGGATATTTATGTCCTTCATAATGTTTGGGAAGTTTTCAGTCATTATTTCCTCAAACATTCTTTTTTACCCTTCCCCATTCTCTTCTTCTGGGACACCAATAATGTGAATGTTTGTGAGTTTTGCATTGTTGTTCAAATCCCTGAGACTCTGTTCCATTTTTTCCAATCTCTTATATTTCTGTTCTCCTGCCTTCTCCAGTTAGATATTCTGTATTTAAAGTAATTCTGCCTTCAAGTGATTCAAATCTGCTCTTATGTGCCTGTTATGTATTTTTAGTCACAACCTTCATATCTTTCATTCCCATATGGTCTGTTAATTTTCTTTACAGGCTATCAACTTGTTGTTTATGCTCTCCCAGTGTTTTCTTAATATCCTTTATTTCTTTAGTTATATTTTCTTTAAATTCTTTGAAGTGATTTAGGAGAGTTGTGTGATTATCACTGATTGTCTTACATCCTGTATCTTTTCAACATATTTGGTTTGTTCTTTTGGCTAAGCCATCTCTTCCTGTTTCCTAGTATGACTTGTAAATTTTTGTTGATGTCTCCACATCTGAATATGTTGGTAAACTTACTCTGATGGCCAATTTCCCTCTTCTGTCAATTGTTTTTTTATTCACACCTCTTCTTTGATATTTGGCTCAACTTATTCTCAGAATTTAAAATTGTCCAACTTAAAATTTCAAAATCAGGACAGGGACTCACTAGTGAGGCACAGGTTTTTCCCCAGTGTTTGGATACAGAGAGCATAGTTTTTGACCATGCAGTTTTCAAACCGGCAAGCAGATGGTGCTCATTAATGCACCTTTACACAGAGATGTTTCTGTTTCAGCTTTCCTGTGTTGATTCTCTAGATTGGAGATTCAAAGCAGGCTCTGCTGGTCAAGTTCACTGAAGAAATGCACCCTGACCTCCATTCCCTTTTCCTTTGAAACAGCTGACCAGGAGGAAGCTGTCTGTTCCCCTCTGAGTCAACTGCAGTGAACCAGGGGTTTTACCCAAGCTTAGTATCTTGGTGGAGGGGAAGTGGAGCCCTTTCTGGCTGCTGAAGGGGCTTGGTAACTCCATTTGTCATTTTATCTTCTTCATCTCTCTGTCCATCATCCTCCTGGGAGTTGGGTAGCACTTTCCTTGTGACCCCCAAAGCAGGTACCTCAGACACCTTTTAGCTCTTTCTCCATTGTTTTTGTGAGAGCATTCAGGTCTGCCTGTTAGTCCATCACAATCTTCCCACAATTCAGAAGATGGACTTTTGCATTTACCATGACACTCCAACCCATAAATCTACTAGCTGACTGTCATCTCCACTCCAGTCTAATTAACTGCAATTAAGCCTGCTTTCAATAACTGAGGGCACAACCGTTTCTGTGATATCTTACCTTGAAAAATATATAAAACTCATTCCAGTCTCCAAAAACTTTTTCTAATGCTTCTCCAAGCAAATCTTTTTAAAAAATCTCATCGACATTAACTGTATTTTCCAAAAGACATTGCCCATCTCAAGAAATGAAGTCCGTCAGCAAATGTACTCAAAGTTATCTAGTCATTAAATGTTAGTTGAACCACATATTACTTATAGGAAAACAAATAATGAAACTATAGTCTATCCTAGGAATCCCTAGTAGTTTGAAGGTTGTATTGTTTCACAGTCCTCAGGACATCTTCTATATCTGATTTGATGTGACAGTCTAGATGTCATTTCCCTTTTGTGGTAGTAAAATCTGGTACACTCTAGAACCTTAAAACATACTTCTTCCTTGAATATAAATTTTCAGCACAAACATTTCTCTTTATTTTGAGTCACACTGATCTCTCAGTAAGACAGAATGTTGGTAAATCCTTTTAAGTCCTTCAACTAATTGGATGATACATCACTCATTGCTGATGACAATCTTCTTAGTTGACTGTAGATGTAATCAGCCATCATTAGAAGATCCAGAGCTCCTCAAATGAGGAAATTTTAATAAGCACATCTTCCAACTGTCAATAATGTGCTTAGTGTAGAAAAATCATTGTTTTATTGTTTTGTAGTTTTGTCGAGGAATGTAAAGGATCAATCAATGGATGCCTGGTGGAGCCATTAATTAAGATTGGAGACTAGAGCTGGTTTATTGTTTATGTAATGAGAGAGAGATAATATTCTGACACATTATCCATTTTAGGTGCATATAATTAAGCATGGAATGATTGATGGCTCAGAAAAGGATTTCAGTCAAGTGTTTTGTCACTTCCAATTCAGAGATTGGGGTGGAAGAAATTGATATAAATTAAATAAATGTGTGAGGATCTCAGGAGAGTGGATCAAAAATGAGAATAGGGTCTAGGATTTAGTTTAAAGTTTTTTCTGATAGTGTTCTGAGTTGTTATTTGCAGAGGACAAGGAAAGAGAGACTAGAGTAGTTTGAAAACAGGAGTTTAAGATGTCAGAGAAAGCAAAAAAAGAAAAAAAAGAAACCCCACAAACATAGACCATGGTTCAATTCTTTGGTTTCAGGTAAGGATTTTTCTATAGGAAGATTATTGTTAAGTTAGCAAGCAAGACTTATTTATGATGAATTAATGTTGATATTTGTAAGTCAAAGGATGAGTGGGGTGTGAGGAAATGGTAACTGAACTTTCAATTGTGAAGAGATAGAGGCGTCAGAGACTTGGTACTTGAAGGGAACTAAGCTAAAAGAATGTTATTATTTCAAGATAGAAGAGACAAATGAGATTAAATTATTGTGAAGAGAGGGAGAAGTTTCAGTTAATTGAGATTGAATTTATGATCATTTATATATTTACCAAGAAAAGAGGAGAGTAAGAATTCAATATGAGATTTAGACTCAGCCAGTGTTAGCATCTCTTGTCAATTTAACAGGAGAGAAGGAATAGCCTATGTGTGTGAATGCAAGGATTATTTGAAGATATTATGGTATTAAAAGGTAATTGGCCAAATTACATGATCCACCTGCTTAGTAGGAGGTGAGTCAATCTTTTAAAAGTGATAGGCACTGTGAGAATGTGTGAACTTCAAAAGACATGGAGAAGATTCAATGTATTTATGCAGAGTGGAAGGATGGTTTAATTATCAAAACAGTAGAGTTGACAGATATATTTGATAGCCACTAGGAATTGTGACACTGTGTTTATACCACAAGCAATATCTTAGTCACATGCTGTGTCAGATGCAATTGTAGAAAAATATAAGAATGTGGCATGTTTATGGATAGATGTAACAATAGTAAGAAGCTCATAAGAAAAAAATAAAGTGATGTTCTTTATATGTATCTGTTGAAATGATTAAATGTGGGTTAAACTAGACAGTAATAATGAAGATAGAGTCAGGAGAGGGGCTGATGTTTTGCAAGAGGTATAAACACACTGGATGTTGGTGAATATGGGCATGATGAGTAATCATGTGAATAACCAAATAGAGTTGGTTGTATTTACAGGTTGTGGCCTCTGATCAATGATGTGACATGAGACATTTCAAATAAAACTTAGGTATACTGTGTAATGCTCCAGTATTTTAAGCTTGACAGATAGGCAAAGCAAAATTCAAATACTATCCTTGTCATTTTCTAGCCATGTAATTTTGTCATGCTTCTAAAATCTTCTGAACTTCTGATCCTGTCCTTTTTTATATGGGTAGATAAACTATAATCAACAGGATTATTTTGTGAATACTATAAGTGGATCTATGTAACATTTAATATAATTTTTCTTTTTTCTATAACTCAGCAACAAATGGGTGTTTTCTTCTGTTTATACACATAAACATCACTTATTCATGAAATAAAATTAATTCTTAACAAGGTTTTAAGGGGAGAATTTATAGTTTATAAATAATTAGTACTTTCATATATATTATATGCTTGGGTGTTGCAGCTAATGAAGATTTATATAGGACAGGATTTCATAAGGATTTTCCTAAAATATCAAATGGAGCAAAGAGATATTTCTTACACAAATCCATTCTATATTTCCTGAGACCCTTTATATTATGTACATCTGCTAATTTTTAATGAAGGCTACTTATGGTCTAGTTTTGGAAGATGGGTGACATTCATCCCTCTATATGATCTAAGTCCTTAAATTTATTAACTGCATGATGAATTATAATTTTAGCTTGTATGAAGTGGATAAAAGTCTATTGGGAAAACATTTAAAAGTCAGAGTTGAGGAAGAAATATTAATGGAAATCTCATGTGAGAAAATCAAAGTGATTTAGGGCAAGTCTATAAAAGTGGCCGAGACTGAGGGTAGATCAGGAAGTGAGTAAGTGTCCAGAGGATTGGGAAGGATATTGGAGAAATACAGCCAACTCATGAACCAGTAATAGTTAAATCTGAGAAATTCCATAATGTTCATCAGTTGGTGGAAACAAAAATTCACAGTGACATAAGTTAGTGATACCTATATTTTGGAATAGGGTAGAGAATTTAACATCAGAAAACTATGGGCTATTTAACATATAAAATTCAATGGTTTTCACATTCAGATATGTAATATATCTGTATACATATTTTATATTTAGTTACAGTAGCCATTGTCCTATTATTTATGACACTGGGAAATCAGAGTCTGCCTCCTGTTTTTTCTGGGGTATGCTACATGTTTCTGTTGGTTGGTTGTTGGGATACTTCTAGATGAACATTTAAGTATATATGATTGCTGGCTTTGGAAATTGTGGGTAAGTCTGAATCTCATGGATTCTTTCTCCACCCTCAGCATTTCTTTTTTTTTTGTTTGGCCTGTATGAGAGTGAAAAATCAGAGGAATATTTCTCACAGCCTGATTATTGACAATGCATCTGCTGGTGAATGAAGAATTGCTATCCTATTTCTCTGAATATTCTAAGTGCACTCAGCAGATATTCAAAGATCTGAGAACCATGTTAGTGTGCCCAGGACCCTGAGATAATTATGGCATGTCAAGTACTAAGATTCAGTGTCCTTTCCAATATTTATGTTAATTTTTCCAGCCTCAATTAAGGCTTTGTATTCAGATAGGAGATGGAGCCTCTGTACTTGGTGGGGAAATAATTCCCTCATGAGCCTTGTATGTGGTGGTAATGTGCTTAGGATTGTGGTGACAACATATGATAGAGGTGAGTAAGAACACAGTTTGATAATCCAAAGAGAAAATAGATGTTTTAGGTGAGTTCAATCAATCCAGTGTTAAAGGCAAAAAGGTCATTGTTGTTTAGTATTCAGAGGATCACAAGAGAGTTATGCCAGAGAACACAATGAAAGTATTTTATTTCCTCCAATAGCAAACATCTTAAAGTGTATATATAAAGAATATATTTTTGCATTTTGAAATGTTTGAAATTCTCATCAACACTTTATCCTTAATCAACCATTTCCCTCTTTGTAAATAATCTTTATGCAAATTTGATAAGTGAAAGCACATGGATAGTGAAATTTTTTCACTTGACATTGGCTGCTCATAGTTGAAAAATAGTTTATTATTTAAATAAAATTGTAGGTCCTGTGAAAATTTTTGAAGAACTGGAAATAACTTAACACATAAAGAAGCTAACTCGATCATTCAACTGATTGACAATGATAACTTGGATTGAAGTTCCATGGTAAAACTGAATATGGCCTCGTAGAAACAGGAGAAGTCATGTTAGGTTTGTAACTCAGTATAGAATTACAAGGGGTCCCTGCATATGTTATTGGCTTGCCTAACTTTATATCTAATAAAGAACATCTGAGTTTTATAAGGAATGAGGAAGAACATAATGATCCTAAGATTTTTATACAGCCTGTGAAGTTCTGCAAAATGCTGTACATTGCTGCAAGATTTTCTGCTTTTTAAAAGAATATTAGACCTATCCCTTGTACTTAATTATTGTTTGTTATGCAAGAAGTACATTACACATTAGATCACTTACCTGTCCAAACACATAACAGTTTGTTAAACCATCTAATAGATTGGTAAATTGAGGTCATTGCAAGGGGTTGGAATAAACAAACCCTAGTCAGGGTTATAGAGGATCATGTCACAGATGTTGCTTCCATTGTGATGAGTCTGTAGATTTATATGAAATTTTAGGAGAAGGGTGTTTTTATTACAATTTCAAAAGTGCAAATTTTCTAATCAACATCTGAAAATCATAAATAACAATTTGTAATGCAATAGCCAAATTATATCTCACTGCAACTCATGTGATATTTTCTTCATAAAGTTACATATGATACACAATGTTACATAAGATACATAATGAAACTTTATGTATTCAGTTTGTGAAAGTCTCAGCAAGTATATCTGATATATAGATACCATGTCAGCATGTAGAATGATCTAATGGGAATCACAAACATAATTTGAGCTTTCTATCCACACAGTCCCTCCATTCTTCAGTTCTGTCTGCAAAACCATTTTTCTCTGACTTTGGTGGAAGTAGCCCTGTCTGAATTTAAATGTCTGTGATGTTTTAGGATGCAGTGACCTTTAACGATTTAGCTTTAGACTTCACTCAGGAAGAGGAGAGCATTATGAACACATTCCAGAGTAAGATGTTCAGGGAGGTGATGCTGGAGATTATTGATAATCTGGTTTACATTGGTGAGTCTCACAAAATTTATTATTCATTAACTAACTATCTTTATACTTATCCATATGACTACCTTTCTGTCTAATCTATCTCCTTTATTCTTTATCTATTCAAAAATATCTGGAATAGTTTACTCATATGATAGTCCAATCTATACCCTTATCATTTCATAACACTTAAAACTATCTGGAAGAAATTTAATTCTTCATTTTTTTTTCATCATAATTTTTACAACAGTGGAACCCAAACTTCCTGGTTAAAATTTCATACAATTGGATTGGGGACAGGGTCTTGCCTGCAGGTCTGTGATGTGGGTTCACAGAGTGAGAAACTTGGGACATCTATCTGGAGGCACCTCTATGGTGTGGATTGCTCAGTAGAGATTTGTGAGTTTTAAGCCTGCCTGTGGAAGTAAACACATAAGGTTGAGCCCCACCCTCAGGGACAAAGGATTGTTTGAGCCATGACTTCCACCAGCAAACAGGTGCTTCTAGCTAGTCTCTTCTTTGCTGTGCTTCTTCTTCAGTGATTTCCAATTTTCTGGGTATATTGATTTTGTCTCCTAAGCTATCTCTTTTCCTTCCTTCATCTTTCTGCCTTCTGCTTTTTGTTGTGGTTCTTACATATCACATTTTTTCATTAGACCACAATTAAAGATATCAATTTCCATTCTATCTATTCTGTTTTCTTCTTTTGTTATTAATATTAACTTTTTTCCTTTCAGCCCTTTCTTTACTCTTTCTCTCCCTCCTCATCATTCTAGACTTCTAAATCATTATATATAAAAATTCCTCTATTTAGTTTTCCAGTCCATTGTAGGTATGCCACTTTTTTTCCTATTATTCTACACTGCCTACATGAGCTAAATATTTGTTTCACTAAGTCTTATATGGTACTTCTTCTAACTTTTATCACTATTATTATTACAGTTCTTCCTTTCTCACATCTTCTGATTCCTCTGACCCTAATCTTTTGCCTTTAAGGGAACATAGAAAGAAGGAGGGAAATAAAATAAGAAGAAAAAGTGTCAATGAGAAAACTTAACACACACACAGAACCACCAGCTAAATAATACTCTAGAGCAGAGAGAGAAGTTAATCAACCAAATAAACCCATCAAGATAAAATGATGACAAAAGGGTAACAAAAAATTACAAACCACACTGAGAAACAGGAAGTCATGGACGAGTCCAATGAAAAAACTAAAGCCAGGAAGAGATGCAGAACATCAAACAACTAATAAAAGCTTTCCAAACAAATATCATGAGCCAATTTAATGAAGTGAAGGAAGTGATTAAGGATACTAAGAAGACACTGGGAGAACATACTGAAGAAATTGTAAATATACATAAAAAGATAACGGATATGATGGTGATCAATGGCACAATCCAAGAAATCAAACAGACATTAGATTCACATAACAGCAAATTTGAACAGGCAGAAGAAAGAATTAATAATGTGGAAGACAATATATCTGAAATCAAGCAGATAGTAGAACAGATAGACAAAAAGATAGAAAAAATCCAGCAGGGACTCTGGGATTTAACTGACAACACAAAATGCACAAACATACGCATTATGGGCATCCCAGAAGGAGAAGAGAAGGGAAAGGGAACAGAAAGAGCATTGAAGGAAATAATGGCTGAAAAGTTACCAGCCCTACTGAGAGAGATGAATGTGCAGATCCAGGAAGCAAAGAAAATGCCAAACAATATAAATCTGAACAGGCCAACTCCAAGACATATACTTGTCAAAATGTCCAATGCTCAAGACAAAGAGAAAATGCTCAAGGCAGCAAAAGCAAAGAAAACCATCACATACAAGGGAAGCACAATAAGATTAAGTGCTGATTTCTCATTTGAAACCATAGAGGTAAGAAGACTGTTGTATGACATAGTCAAAGTACTAAAAGAAAAATACTTCCAGCCATGAATTCTCTATCCAGCAAAACTGGCATTCAAAAATGATGGAGAATTCAAAATATTTACAGATAAACAGAAATTAAGAGAGTATGTCAATAAGAAACCTGCACTTCAAGAAATACTAAAGGAAGTTCTACGAGTTGAAAGGAAAAATCATGGGAGAGAGAGTTGGAGGAGAGTTTAAAACAACTAAAAAGACAAAAAGGGAAACAAAACCACATATGACATACAGTAACCCAAAGAAAATATGGCTTAAGTAAGAAATTTGTTATGATTAATAACACTTAAGGTTAATGGGTTAAATTCTGGACTCAAGAGACACAGAATGGCACAATGGATAAGGAAATATGACCCATCTATATGCTGTCTACAAGAAACCTACCTTCGACCCAGGGATTCAAGGATGCTGAAAGTGAGTGGCTGGAAAACAATTTTACAAGCCAATAATAGCCAAAAAAGGGCAGGAGTAGCTGTTTTAATATCAGACAAAATAGACATTAAATGTAAAAGTATTGAAAGAGACAAAGATGGACACTCTATATTAGTAAAAGGTGTAATCTCTGAAGAAGAGAAAACAATCATAAATATATATGAATGTAATCAGGGTGCCTCAAAATACATGAGGCAAACTCTGGAAAAACTAAATGGAGAAATAAATGCCTCTACAATTATAGTGGGGGATTTTAATACACCATTATCATCATTAGACAGAACATCTAGACAGGGAATCAATAAAGAAAAAAAGGCTCTGAACAATATATTAGAGGACCTGAACATGATAGACATATACAGAACATTAGACCCAAATACAGCAGGATTTACATTCTTCTTGAGGGCATGTGGATCCTACTCCAAGATATACCACATGCTATAGGCCACAGAACAACTCTCAATGAATTAAAAAAGACTGAGATTATACAAAGTAATTTCTCTGACGACAATGGAATGAAATTGGAAGTCACTAAGGGCCAGAGAAACAGATTAGGCACAAGCATATGGAAATTAAACAACACACTCTTAGACAAACAGTGGGTCAAGGAGGAAATATCAAAAGAAATCCATAACTACCTTGAAACTAAGGAAAATGATAACACAGCATATTAAAACTTATGCAATGCAGTGAATGCTGTCCTGAAAAGGAAGTTCATAGTCATAAATACATACATTAAAAAACAAGAAAGAGCTAACATTGAAGACTTAACTGCACACTTTGAGGAACTGGAAAAACAACAACAAACGAAACCTAAAGGAAATAGAAAGAAGGAAATAACAAAGATTAGAGCAGAACTAAATGAAATAGAAAATAAGAAAGCAATAGAAAAAAAAATAAACACAACCAAAAACTGGTTCTTTGAGAAGATCAATAAAATTGACAAACCCGTAGCCAGACTAAGAAAGAAAAAGAGAGAACAGAGGCAAATACTCAAAATAAGGAATGAGCAAGGTTATATCACTACTGAACCCACAGAAATAAATAGTATCATAGGAGGATAATTTGAAAAATTATATGGCACAAAGAATGACATTTTAGAGGAAATGGACAAGTTTCTAGAAACTCACAAAGAACATACATTGATGAAAGAAAAAATTGATGAACCCAACAGTCCAATTCCAAGTAAAGAAATAGATTCTGTCATCAAAAACCTCCCAACTAAGAAGAGCCCAGGACCAGATGGCTTCAGAGCTGAATTTTACCAAGCAGTCTGGAAAGGGCTAACACCAATTCTATTTAAGCTCTTCCAAAAAAATAGAAGTAGAAGGAATATTGCCTAACTCATTCTACGTTGCCAACATTACCCTAATACCAAAACCAAACAAAGATACCACAAGAAAGGAAAATTACACGCCCATTTCTCTAATGAACCCAGATGCTAAAATCCTCAACAAAATACTTGCTAACCACATTCAACAACATATCAAAAGGATTATACACCATGACAAAGTGGATTTCATCCCAGGTATGCAAGGATGGGTCAATATAAGAAAATCACTCAATGTAATACACCACATAAACAGATTGAAAGAAAAAAACCACATGATCATGTCTATAGATTCAGAAAAAAACACATGATCATCTCTACAGAGGCAGAAACAGAATTCACCAAAATACAGCACCCTACCCTGAAAAAAACATTGCAAAAGATAGGAATAGAAGGAAGCTTTCTGAACATGATAAGGGGTATATATGAAAAATCCAAAGCTAACATCATCTTCAATGGTGAAATCCTAAAAGTCTTCCCTCTGAGATCAGGAACAAGACAAGGATGAGGACTATCATCATTCCTTTTTAATATTTTCTTAGAAGAACTTGCTCAAACACTGAGGCAAGAAAAATATATAAAAGGCATTCAAATTGGAAAAGAAGAAGTAAAAATTTCATTATTTTCAGATGACATGATCCTATTCATAGAAAGCCCTGAGAAATCTAGAACAAAGCTTCCAGAACTTAAAAAGGAGTACAGTAATGTTGCAGGCTATAAGATCAATGCTCAAAAATCAGTAGCATTTCTGTAAACCAATAACGAGCAATCTGAGGAGGAAATCAAGAAAAAAATACCATTTACAATAGTAACTAAAAGAATCAAATACCTAGGGATAAATTTAATTAAAGATTTAAAGGACTTATATACAGAAAACTACACAACACTGTTAAAGGAAATCAAAGAAGAGTTAAATAAATGGAAGAATATCCCTGTTCATGGATAGGAGGACTAAACATCATCAAGATTTCTATCGTATCCAAACTAATCTACAGATTTAATGCAATCCCACTAAACATCAACACTGTATTTTTTAAAAAGTGGAAAAACTAACTAAAAAATATATTTGGAAAGGTAAGAGGCCCCAAATTGCCAAAGACGTATTGAAAAAGAAAAATGAAGTTAGAGGTATCACATTACCTGACTTTAAAACATACGACAAAGGTACAGTGCTCAAAACTGCATGGTATTGTCACAAGGATAGACTTACTGACCAATGGAACCGAATTGAGAGTTCTGATGTAGATCCTTGCATATACAGTCATCTGATATTTGGCAAGGCTACCAAGCCCACTCAGTTCCAAGAGAATGGCCTCTTTAACAAGTGGTGATTGGAGAAATGGATATCCATAAACAAAAACACCTTAGACAAAAATCAACTTAAGATGGATCAAAGATCTAAATATAAGAGCCTAAACCATAAG
>JAQZBX010027590.1:0-28274 GCA_029593785.1 Cabassous unicinctus | reverse complement strand
GCAAGAGTCTATGGCGTCTGAATTAAGACTGCTGCTTCCCTCCCCCTCCCAGCTCAGGGTGGAGACTCCACTCCAGATGCTGCAGTTAAAGACACAGGCTCCCCCTACCCCAGCTCCCAGTCAGAGGGCTTTCTCTGGGACAAGGAGTTCAGCTGTTTCTCATCCTGCAACCAGCTACTTTTGGCTGAGGCTAAGGCCCAGGTGAGTGAGGTTTCCTTCTTCCACCCAGCCCCAGGCTCGTGGAACAGAGGCTCTTCCTTGGATGCAGCACGTTCATAATATATCACTCTTGCTCTGGCCTGTGAGGCAGTGGTCCCACTTTAGAAGCAGCAAGCCAAGAGAACCCCAGGCTGTGCCCTCCCCCAAAACCAAGCACTTGGCTCCTAGAGCAGAGGGTCATTGGGAGAGAAGCTTTTCATTATCCCCACTCCCCAGCTCAAGAGCCCCAGCTCAAGAGCCCCAGCTCAGATTTTTTGCCTGGAGGGAGACAAAGGCCAAGAAATAGAGAGCTCCCAATCTCTTTCCAAAGGCACGGACTTCATTTGCAGCAGAGAGTGAAGAAGCTCAAGGCTAGGGCACTGTCAAGAGCAGCAGAGGCTGCAGTGCAAGGCACCTGGAAAAAGATAGGCTGATGTAAAATGGCCTACATCTGTCGCCACAATGCCACTCATGACAACCCCCAAGTCCCAAAAAAGCCCCTGTATTTCAACTGCCTCTCCCCTCCCTGCCCCGAAAATGTCCAGTGGCCACCGTCTCCACCTCACTTTAAATATATATATATATAAAATAACATTTATGTAAGAAAATGCACATATATGCATATGTATTTATATGTCATTTTACAAATATTGGTATGTACTGTGAAAAATCTTGATTTTTATGAACATAAAAAATAAAAAATAATAAAATAAATATATAAATAAATAAAAGATAGGCTGGCTAGTTTGCAGGAGAGAATCTGGGAATAAGACGTTTGGGAGGAGCCCTTCTGGGGTCGGAACAAATATCAAATGCTGATCTCAGAAACCATTTCTTCAAAAAAGCCAGAATTTGACTGGATTGGTTTGTGGAGCAATTTATGTCCCAGGGCATTGTTGAAAACAATGAAGCAATTAGCTGGCAATCAGTAGGACTTAACAGCTGAATGTGGTCAGGAAAAGAGTGGGAGAGAGCCCTACCCAAATCACTGTCATCCCAGGGAAATGTGGCCACACTTAAAGCTGAACCTCCCAGAGGAAGAACATCAGAGGTGCCACTAAAATAACCCATCTGGTCACTAAGTAAATAAGCAAAACAATAACAACCCCAGGGCAGGATGGGGGTGGGAGGGGGAGCAGACCTAGAATTGCTACAATGTATTATCTAAAATGTCTACCTCCCAAAAAAACATTACAAGACAGTCCAAGAAATAGAAAACTATGATCCCTACACCGAGGGAAGAAAAAAAAAAAAAGCAGGCAACAAAAACTGCCTGTGAAAGAACCAGATATCAGATTTATCAGAAAAAGACTTCAAGGAAGCTATTACCAGCATGTTGTACAGAACTAAAGGAAACCATGATTAAAGAAGAAAAAGAAGATAGGACAATGGTGCATAAAACAGAAAATATTAACAAAGAGATAGAAATTATAAAAAAGAATCAAAAAGAAATTAAACAATTGAAAAGCACAATTACTGAAATAAAAAAAATTCACTGGAGAGGATCAACAGTAGATGTGAACTGGCCAAAGAAGAAATAAGTGAACTTGAAGACAGAGCACAGAGATCATGCAAACCAAAGAAAAGAGGAAATGAATGATGAAAAATGAAGAGAGCACAGAGGAATGTGGGATATCATTAATTGTACCAGGAGAGGAGAGAAAGGAACAGAAAAAATATTCAAAGAAATAGTGACTGAAACTTCCCAAATTTACTGAGAAACAATAACCTGTACATCCAGGAAGCTCAATGAACTCCAAGTAGGATAAACACAAAGAGCCATCCTACATTAGAGTAAAGATGATGAAAAGTAAAAAATAAAGCCAAAACTTTGAAAGCAGCAAGAGAAAAACGACCCATAACTTACAAGGGAACCCCTAATAAGACTTCTCAGCAGAAACAATAGGAGGCCAATAGGCAGTAGGACAACATATTCAAAGTGCTAGAAGAAACAAGCTGTTCACCAAGAATCCTATATTCAACAAAGCTATCTTTCAAAAATGAAGATGAAATAAAGACTTTTTTAAAAATTGTAGATAAACCAAAACTAAGAATCTGTGGCTGGCAGACCCATCTTATAAGTAACACTAAAATAAGTTTTTCTGGATGAATACAAGTGACCACAAAAGGTAATTCAATTCCACATGAAAACAAAGAGCATCAGTAAAGATGACTATGAAATTATTTTTAAAAATGCATATTTTTTCTCTTTCCTTCTCTTAGCCAATTTAAAAGCAACTGTATAAAATAATATGTATATAATGTATTGTTGGCACTACAACATACAAAAATGTAATATATGTGAAATTATTTGCGAATAATGGCACAAAGGAGGTGGGTGGGAACAAAGCTGAACTAGGCTAAGGAAATGACTACAAATGGTAAAGTAATAATGATAAAAATGTAATGGAAGCGGATATGGCTCAAGCGATTGGGCTTCTGCCTACCACATGGGAGGTCCCAGGTATAGTTCCTGGAGCCTCCTGGAGAAGGCAAGCTGGTACAGCGGGCAGGCGCAGCAAGCTGATGCAACAAGATGATGCAACAAAAGAGACACAAAGAGGAAAAACCATGAGACACACAACAAACCGGGGAGCTGAGGTGGCTCAGGTGGTTGAGTGCCTCTCTTCCACGTGGGAGGTCGCAGGTTCAGTTTCTGGTGCCTCCTAAAGAGAAGACAAGCAGACACAGAGAGCACACAGCAAATGGACACAAAGAGCAGACAGCGACCGCAAACAATGAGGGGGAAGGGATAAGTAAATAAAATAAATCTTTAAAACAAAAACAAAAACAATGTATTGTTGAGTTTGTAACCTTAATAAATGTAATGTATATAAAAAACAACAATGCCCAAAAAAGGGGGAGGAGGGAATAGAATTATGTAAGAGTAATATATATATTACTGGAATTATGCTAGTATAAATCAGAAGCTGATTCAGATAAGATGTTATACTAAACATATGTGAAGGAAATATTTAAGAAAATTATTTGAGAAAGGGTAAAAGGACATAAAGGGAGGTAAAGTTTTTATACTTCACTCAAACAGGTAAAAAGATAACATCAGTGGACCGTAATAAGTTTTATATATATAAAGAATGTGTTCAAAAACACTATAGAGAAATCAAAATGCAAATCTAAAAAAGTGTTCAAGTAACCCACAGGAAGGCAGAAAAAAAGGAAACAAAGAAATGAAAACCAGAAAGAACAAACAGAAAGAAAGAAAATGGGGACAGTCATAAACCCTAACATACCAATAGTTACATTAAATGTAAAAGGTGAAAATACACCAATTAAAAGCCAGAGATTGGCAGAGTGGATTAAAAAACATGACCCAACTATAATGCTGTCTGTAAGAAACACATGAAATATAATATAGGCATGTTAAAAGTAAATGGAAGACAAAGAAATATCATGCAAACATTAATCAAAGTAAAGCAGAGTATCTATCTTAACATCAGATAAAGTAGACTTCACTGCAAAGAAAATTGCCAGTGATAGAGAGGGATACTATATAATAATAAGAGGGTCAATCTACCAAGAAGACATAGCAATCTTAAATGTGTATGCAGCAAACAACAGAGCACAAAATACCTGAAGCAAAAACTGACAGAACTGGCCCTGCCCTGATCAAGATAGCACAGTGAAAAGCCTCACACAATAACATTGAACTGGCAGAAACATCTTTCAAAGCTCCAGAAAACTATCAAAAGATTGCAGCTAACAGGGTGAGCATTGAATCAAGAAAAAGGCAACAGAGAAGCAATAAGACCTTACAACACCCTGGCTGGCCCACTTTCCTAGTGTGGGTCCCCAGTCCCAGTTCTGGAAAATGCAGAGTAACACTCGTGTACATAATGGGAGCATGTAAATCTGGTCTCATCTGTCTGGTGGTGGCCTGAGGGACTGAGTCAGGACACTCATCCCAGAACTTGCCCTGCATGTAGAAGGCAGCTCACAGAGCTTTCCTACAGAACACTGTGGGAATGCACTCAAGTTATGGCTGCCTGGGACAATGGATTATTGGTTGTAAGTATACAGTGCAGTGCCCAAGACCATGAAGAAACTGTTTCCAAAGGAAGAGGGGATATTTTTATCCATGTGAACAGGGAAAATCTTAGGGTCACATGTGCATGCCCAAGACAAGACACATGTGTAGAAAGGGTCAGAGAGGCCCCTACACTTTGGCATCAAGCTAATCTCTAAACTCGTTGTATGGGCAAGTTCTGAAAGTCTGTACTCTCAGAGCACTCTGCAAAGACTCAGAAAGGTATTTTCCTGTCCTTTTTGTTGTTGTTGTTGTTGTTGTTGTTGATGTTAGCGCCTGGCATTCAAGGAAAACTCTGTCATAAATTAGCTGGATAGAAGCTTAAGGAACAGACACCCCAAGAGTCTACAATTCCAGTGCTAACACATCAATATATCAAAATGTCCAGGTTTCAAAAAAAGATTACAAAACATGCAAAGGAAAAGGAAGTGATGGCCCAACCAAAGGAGAAGAAAAAAGCTTTACAAACCATTAATGAGGAGGACCAGACCTAGGACATACCAAAGACTTTTAAAAAATCCTAAATATGCTCAAAGAGCTAAAGGAAAACATGGACAAATAATCAGGAAAACAAAGAGAATACCAATAGAGAGATGGAATTATGAAAAGGCGCCAAACAGAACTGAAGGCCACAATTATAAAAATTAAAAATTCCCTAGAGAGCTTCAACGGCAGATTGGAACTGGCAGAAGAAAGAATAGGGAACTTGAAGATAGGACAATTGAAATCACTCCATCTGAGGAGCAGAAGGAATAAAGAATGAAGAAAAGTGAACAGAGCTTGAGGAATCTGTGAGACACCATTAAGCATACCAATATATACATTGTAAGAGTCCCAGAATGAGAAGAAAAAGAGGCAGAGAGAACAGTCAAAGAAACAATGGGAGAAAACTTCCCAAATTTAATGAAAGACATGAAAATATACATCCAAGATGTTCAACGAATTCCAAACAAGATAAACCCAAATAGACCCACGTCGCTGCATAGTACTGTTGAATGCTGAAGATAAAGATTGAATTCCAGGGGTGCATGTGGCTCAAGTGGTTGGGCATCCGTCTACCATATGGAGGGACCTGGGTTCGCTCCCCGGGACCTCTTGGTAAAATAAAAATAGAAGGTGTGCAGGAGAGTCACCGGTCCGCACGCACGCACGCGGTGAGCCAGGCCCCGCCAAGCCACGCAGCAAAATAATGATGCAACAAGAGAGAGACTCAGGAAAGAGCCAAGACGAGACGCGCCAGATATCAGGAACTGTGGTGGCACAGGTGGCAGAGTGCCTCTCTCCCACATCGGAGGTCCCTAGGATCGAATCCCAATGAAGACTGGAGGAGAAGGCAGGAAACAGACACAGAGGATCACCCAGTGAATGGACACAGACAGCAAGCGGGGGGTGGGGGCGCACAAGGAATAAATAAAATAAAAATATCTTTAAAAAAAAAAGAGTGAATTCCGAAAGCTGCAAGAGAGAAACATGTCACATACAAGGGAGCCTCAATAAGATTAAATGCCAATTTCACATAGGAAGCTATGGAGGCAAGAAGGCAATGGGATGACATATTTAAAGTGCTGAAAGCAAAAACTTGCCAACTAAGAATTCCATATCTGGCAAAACTGTCTCTCAAAAATGAGGGACAGATTAAGACATTCCAAGATAAACAAAAGCTGAGGGATCAGCCCTATAAGAGATGCTAAAGAGGGTTCTAGAGATAGAAAGGAAAGGACACTAGACAACAGATCAAAGCCACACGAAGAAATGAAAATCTCTGGTAAGGGTAATGACGGGTAGATATAAATGCTCATACTATTGTGTTTTGGGTTTGTAACTTCACTTTTTACTTTCTACAGGATCGAAAAGTAGAATGTAGGGAAATGGCTGTGGCTCAATTGGTTGGGCTCTCGTTTACCATATGGGAGGCCCTGGGTTTGATTCCCGGGGCCTCCTGGTGAAGGCAAGCTGGCCCGCCCCACGGCGTGATGAGCTGGCACAGCAAGATGACGCAACAAAGGGAAACAAGCAGACACAGAAAAACGCACAGTAAATGGACACAGCAAGCACAAGCAGCAAGGGGAGGGGAATAAATAAATAAATAAATAAATAAAAGTAGAATGTAGAGATAAATCAGTGGTTTGGGACTCATAATGTATAAACATTTAATTTGTGACAAGAACTACATTAAAGTGGTGGGTAGAGGGGTAGAGGAGCACAGCTGGTGTATACTCAACGTGAAAAAGAGCATCTACAAAAACCTACATCTAACATTAAACTTAATGGTGAAAAACTGAATGAATCCTTTCCTCCCAAGATCAAGAATTAAGCAAGAAGTCCTCTCTCTCCACTCTTATTCAACATAGTGATAGAAGTTCTAGCCAGAGCAATAAGGCAAGAAAATGAAATAAGCACACAAATCAGAAAGGAAGAAAAAAAAACCCTATTTGTAGATGACATGTTGTCTACATAGAAAATCCCAAAGAATCAATAAGACACTCCTAAAACTAATAAGTGAGTTCAACAAGATTGCTGAATACAAGATAAACATATGAAAGTCAGCTGCATTTCTGTACACTAGAAATGAACATGTGGACACTGAAATCAGAAATATAAAACCACTTATAATTGCAAAAAGAAAAAGAAAAATACTTGTTATATAGCTAACAAAACCTGTTTAGGTGTCTAAAGTTGAAATGTACAAAACACTGATAGAAGAAGTCAAAGAAGATAGAAATAAATGGAATGACATATGTTCATGGATTGGAAGACAACATGGTAAAGATGTCAACTCTCCCTAATTTGATACACAAATTTAATTAAATTCCTATCAAAATCCCAGCAATATTTTTTTGTAAATGTAGACAAGATTATTCTAAATTTTATATAAGGCAAAGGAATAGAATAATTTAAAAAATGAAAAAAAAAAAAAAGAATAAGAGAGACGGAATCAGTCTCCCTGATTTCAAAACTTATTATATATTTACAGTAATTAAGACTGTGTGGTATCTGTGCAAGATCCACAGATCAACAGAACAGAAAAAAGAACCCAGAAGCCCTACACAAATATGCCCAACTCTGATTTGTGTGTATTTGTTATTATGGAAAATGAAACTTAAATTTCATATAATTTTTACATGTCACAAAATGTTCTTTTGGAGTTTTTCAACCATTTAAAACTATAAAAACCCAATCTTGGCTTCTGGACCAACAAAAAGACAGTAAGCTGGATTTGGTCCCTAGGCCATAGCTTTCCAACCCTTGACCTATAACAGTGGTTTCAAAGTGTGGCCCTCATAATAGCATCACCAGGGAATCTCTTCAAAATGCAAATTCTCAGGCTCTAGACATATTGAATCAGAACTCTGGGGATGGGGTCTAACAAACTCTCCAGGTAAATCTGATTCATGCTAAAGTCTGAAAAACACTGGTCTATAGATAATGACACTTAGCTTTGTGTTCCTGTGAGAATTAATGAGATAATGAATGGAATGTGCTTAGCATGATGGCCCAAATGATTTTTGACAAAAGTGTAAAAGCATTTCAATGGAAGAAAGCCTTTCAACAAATGGTGCTGGACCAGTTGGACATGCATAAGCCAAAAATGAACCTTGACCAAAATCTAATACCTTATACAAAAATACAATCAAAATGGACCATTAAATTAAATATAAACTGGGAAGTGGATGTGGTTCAAGCAGTTGGGTGCCTGCCTACCACATGGGAGGTCCTGGGTTCGGTTCCTGGGGCCTCCTAAAGAACATGAGCAAGACAGCAAGCTGACGCAATGGGCTGGCACGGTGAGCTGACGCAACAAGATGACACAGCAAGACGACGCAACGAAGAGACACAGCGAGGAAACACAATGAGACATACAACAAGCAGGGAGCAGAGATGGTCAAGTGATTGGGTGCTACCCTCCCACATGGGAGGTCCTGGGTTCGGTTCCCGGTGCCTCAAAAAAAAAAAAGAAGAAGAAGAAGAAGATGAACAGAGAGCAGACAGCAAGTGCAAACAATGGGGGAGGGGGGAATAAATAAAATAAATCTTTTTAAAAAATTAAATATAAACTATACAATTTTTAGAAAAAACACGGGGAAATTTCCAGGATTCATGGATAGGCAAAGAAGTCTTAGACATGACGCCAAAAGCATTATCTATAAAAGGAAAAACTGATAAATTGGACTTCAATCAAAATTTAAAATATTTGCTCCATGAAAGACCCTGTTAACAGAAGCTACATACTGAGTGGTGAAAATATTTGCAAGCCACATATCCGACAAAGGACTCAAGTCCAAAATATAAAGCCTTCTCAAAACTCTACAGTAATCAAAGCAAACGTTCAAATCAGAATATGGGCAAAAGAAGAGACATTTCACTGAAAAAATACAGATGGCATACAAGCACATGAAAGGATATATAATATCATTAGTCACCAGGGAAATGCAAATTAAAACCACATGAGCTATCAATATTTACCTATGAGAAGGGCCAAAAAAAAAAAAAAAAATGACAACTCAAAAGCTGGCAAGGATGCAGACAAAGTGGATCACTCACATGTTGCTAGGAGAAATGTGCATTGGTACAGCTCTCTATGGAAAACAGTTTAGCAGTTTCTTCAAAAAAACTAAACATGCAACTACCATACAACCCAGCAATCCCACTCCTGGGCATTTATCCCAGAGAAATGAAAACTATGTTCACACAGAAACGTGTACACATATGTTCATGGCCACTTTATTCATAAGAGCCAAAAACCAGAAACCACTCAGATGTCTTCTAACAGGTGAATGGTTAAAGAAACCAGTCCATCCATACCAAGGAATACTACTCAGCAATGAAAAGGAATGAACTATGATGCATACAACCTGGATGAGTGCCCAGAGAATTTCGGTGCATGGGAAAAGCCAACCCGAAAAGGTAGGATTCAATTTTCATAACCTTTTTGAACTAAAGAACGTATTAGGGGTTGCTGAGGGTTCAGAAGGGGGTGGGGCAAGAGGGGCGTGGGTGTGGCTATAAAGGGCAACCTGAGGGCTCCCTGTGATGGAAACATCCTGTATCCTGCTCATGTCCCAACTTGGTTGTGAAACTGTCCTACAGTGCTGCAAGATGTTATCATTGGGGGGTAAAGGGTGCATTTGATGTCTGGACTGTTTCTTACAACTACATGGGGACACTACAATTACTTCAAAATTAAAAAAAAAATAAGAAAAAAAACTGTCACTTCACAAATGCTCTCTCCACCCCACACAGGAGCTTAACGCAGGAATGGGGACTTGCTGCCGCCCCACAGTCTACAGGCTCCAGCAGAGACGGCCTCTGCAGTCAGTCCCCAGGGTCCAAACAGGAGACTTCCGTGGGGCTCATGGCCACCGGCACCTTGCCCAGGCAATGCCCTGCAGTGGCTGCATGTGCTCACCAGCCTTTCCAATGGGCTTCTCCTTGACAACACATGCAGGCACACATGCAGGCATGCACACACAACCACTCTCCCGGGCCTGCCTGCATGCCCACACCAAGGCTCTTCTGCACCCCCCTCACCGCCCCCCCCAGCAGTTCTGGTTACGTCAGGGAGGACGAATCATCTCCACTCAGGCAGGTGGGCCACCAGGGAAGAACCCAAACACCGGGCCTGGCCAGCTCAGGGCATCAAGGACACACGCTCGCCTCATGGAGCCATATGACCTGTCTGAGGCTCAGAGAGAGGGCGAGGAAATCCACAACAGGATGCCTCACAGATGCTGGTCTCAGTCCTGTTCTCTCCTTTAACCCCCTCAGAGTGCACGTGGGGGTGGAGAAACGCGGGCGCAATAGGGCTCTGGAGAGGCACCCGAAACAATGACAGCCAAATCAAGCGACCGCCCTCCAGGGTCTGGGGACTCTCACCCTGCAAACCGCGCCTCCCCCAGGCAAGCAGCTCCTGCTCCACTGTCCCACATGCAGGCAGCTCTCAAATCTCAGAGTCCATTCAAAGACAGTAACTGAACAAAGCTGTTTACTGCAGACTCTGCCAACACCACCATTCTAGTGTGTCCAGGATGCTCCCACCCCCTTCTCTGATCTGCTACGCACTTACAATTCCCAGGAAATAAAAATGTATTCTGGGCCTCTGGGCTTTGCCAGCAACTCTCTGCATGGAGGGCTCCTTGTCCTGTCTGCTGGCACTCCCTGCTCACCCTCTGCGGTCCCATCTCCCAACCCCACCCAACTGTTCCTTCCTCCTTACCACAACTCATCACGCTATGCACAGGTTAAGTCTTCCCTCGATGGACACAGCAATGTGGCCTCAGTTCAGCAAAGTGCCCAGAACAAAGTAGGACTTGGGTGACAAAGAAAAAACAAACATGGGAATGATCAATAAATACTTGTATTAGTCATCACCACATGGACAAAGACTGGACTGCTTCCTGATTGTTCTCTGAGTACTGCCAGTTAAACCTTCCCAGCCAAGAGTGGGACAGCGTGGGCGCCCTCTGACCTCCATGCACCTAGCTTCCGGGTCACCGGCACGGCACTGGTTGGCACCGTGGCTGATGGGACACTGGCGCACCGAAGAACAAGCAGAGCCTGGAGCCACCACCCCTCGCAGGCTGACCACCAACTGCTACGTCACCCTCTCTGAATTCACGCCCCCCTCACACCATGGTACACAGTATGGCTGGCAAAGAAAAGAGGCTGAAAGGTCACAGGGAAGCCAGTACTCTCCAGAGCAGCAAGCCCAAGGTCAGACAGCAGGCCTGAAGAAGGAATGCAGGGCAACGCGGGAGGCCCCACGCATGAAGGGCTTCCGAGGAGAATGACCTGTAACTGCAAAGCAAAGAAAGCCACGGGATACCAACATGGAAAAGGATGAGTGAGTGATGATATAACAACACACTAGAGCAGCCATTAGATAGAAATAATGATGAAGCATTCAAGACACCCTCCAGAGCGGGATACAATATTAACGAAGGTCAGTCCCCAGGGTCCAAACCGGGTTGCTCCTGTGTGGGGTAGAGAGAGCATTCATGAAGTGCCAGTTTCATGTTTTTGTTGTTTTTTTTAATTAAGATTTTATTTTGAATTGCAGTTTCCCATGCAGTTGTAAGCAAAGGAGGTAAATATAAATTTGCACCCACCCTAACCCATCAAGCCAACATTTCTTGCACAGACAAGGTGGCTTCATTTACACTGTATGCTGTGAATGGCGCCCTCTGGACCAGCTCTGAAGCTGGAACCAGGCGAGGCATGAGAGGTAAAAAGTCAGCACAGACCCTCCCTCGAGGGGCTCGTGGCCTAGTGAAGGAGAGCAGACATGTGAACAGGCAAACATGATAACATGTGAAAATGTTCACAAAGTACAGGAGATGGAAAAAGACAGGGAGTCAAGGAGAAAACTGCCATTTTGCTGGCTGTGGGGATTGTGAGCAATTTTCTTGTGGTTTTGACATTTTATATAGAGTAATACTATTACACAGCATTGACCATATATTATTTTTTAAAGGGAAGGGAAGGTGTGTGCCTGACCACATGCGGCATGATTTCTGATACAGTCCAAGCAGAATGGCTTCCAAAAGGGGGCCTTGATCGTTCTGCGGAACACAGAGAGGGGGATTAGGGAAACCCTGTAACCTGCTCTCTGCCAACAGCCTCACCTCACAGCTCTGATGGTGTGAAGACCCTGGGAACAAGGCCAAGCTCACGACCTGGACCCACAACTCACTCGCTGTGTGTGTGACCCAGGACAAGACAGTACCTCTGAGAGTCTCAGTTTTATCGTCTACAGTAGATTAGAAAAGTACACATAGCCCTTCCATACTGTTAAAAAAATAAACCACATCTGACAGACAGACAAACATCAGAGACACCTCAGGGCCAGGGACATACGCCACGACAGCTACATGGTGCCCAGCACAGAGCTGGCGCTCAAACTGCACTGGGGGCAGCAGGGGAGGTTGGCAAGGCCAGCAGTGCGTAAAGGGGTCGGCTGGGAAGTAGAGGGGGCGAGTGCGGAGCGGGACAGTGCACGGGCAGGATCACAGAGCCATCTGGAGCCGGGGCGAAGGGACTCCAGGCCTCCTTGGTTCTGAGGGCAGGGGTACAGGACCCCCGGAGACCCCACATAGGCACCCGCACACCCGGCCCAACACCCCAGTTCCAAGCAGAGCTGCTGTCCCCGTGGAAGTTCTCTAAAAGGAAAGGTCCCAGACAGTCCTGAAGAAGGACCCATAACTGTGGGGGCTGGGATCCCAGCTCTGGGGAAATTCTTGGGGCAAAGATTTCTCTGGACCAAGTGGGGGATGGGGAACTGCACTGAAGTTTTAGTTTGGAGGCAAATGGTCCTTCGGCGGAGGATTCATTGAAAGAACTATGGGCAGAAAGCATCTAAAAGGCAGCTGACGTGTCTTCTGTGGTTCTGAGGTTGGGTCTTTGACCTTGTTTTTCCAGAGAACCTCTGTAGAAACACTTCTGCACTAGTGACCAACAGGCCGTTTAGTATTTTCTGCATTTTGATTCCAAGGGGCGAAGGCTGGTTCTGAGTGCCTGGGCATCTTTATAAGCTTGTAATTCACAGCAGACTTCAAGGTCACCTGTCTTTCCTGGGACAGGTAAGTTTAAGTCAGTCAAAGGCACCAGGGCTCGTGAGCATGTCTAAGCTCAGCCTCAGGCCTCATCCCTGCCCAGACCTTGCTGGGCCCCAGGGCCACTCGGACAGATGGTGAGAGGACCAGATGGTTCTTTGTCCACACACGCAGAGCTACCTCTACCCCCCGACTCACCCCACTGGGAATCCACACACACCTTGAGCAGAGCCTAGGAAGATGGAGCTTTGCATTTATAACAAACGTACCAAGGCAAAATAAAAGCGCTGCCCTTCCCTGCAGGCCCCTCAAGAGGACACAGGCTTATTCCAATAAAGCTGCCATTGACAGAACCATGCCTGAACTCCTCCTGGAGTGACCCCAAAACACTGCCTCGTTGGGGCTGACACCCTCCTCTAGGACCTGTGTCTGCTGCCAAAAATTCAGAGGAGAAAAATCAACCACCAAGCACAAACTGTGCTGCAGGCTCAGCGAGTTGATGCCTAGGAAGAGCTCGATGATGTGGGAGCGACCAGGTCCAGGACAGTGTGACATGGGAGAAAGCCTGGAGTTCAGAGGGAGAGCAACTCACCAGCCAGAGGAGGCAGCAGGCAGGCAGTGGGTGTCCCTGGTCTCTTTGCCCCTTCCCGGGCCACCACCCATCCAGCAGGTGAGTCTGGCAGGTCCGTTTGAAAATGCCCATCAGGCTCCTTTCTCAGTCCCACCCTTAACTCCCTGTTATGTCCCAGCAAACTCTCGCAGGGCTTCCAGTCACTGCCAAGGTACTTGATGTCATTTGCTCTTCTAATCCTCACAGCAAGCCTACGAGGTATGTACCGCTGGTACTTCCATTTTCCCTGTGAGTAAACTGAGTAAGGTGTCTAAGACCACAGCGCTAGGGAGTGGGGAAATGGATTTGAGCCCAGGTGCCCTGGTTCTGCAGCTGGTTCTTCACCAGGGCCTCCCAGCATCACCAGCCACCTCCCCAGGTGAAGGCCTGCTCCTGCTGGGCTTCCTCCCGGGGGAGCCCCATCCTGGTCGGCACACACCCCAGGATCCTGCAGCCAGAACGTGGACCGGGAGGCTTCAAGTCAGGCATGGGGCCCATGTGTGACCCCAAAGACATTGCCTGGAAGGTGCTCGTGGGAGCAGACACCCCGTCTCCACCACTGCTGGACCACCCACCCCTCCCTCAAAGGCAACCCCCTGGCTTGGCTGGGAACCATCCGTCACAAAGGAGCCGGGGAGCTGACAGGGACCGCGAGTCTGTTCTCCGGATAGAGTCCTTCCTCCCTGGGTGGAGTCATGGAATCTCCACCCCACCCCCAGGACAGTTGAGCCAACACATTTTCTACTTCAGAGCCCCATGAGTGGGGTAACCATACAATTTATTGCCCAAACTGGGGTACTCTTTAGAATGAAAGGGGCCCTCTTAATGACCCAGGACTTCAGATGTGATGCGGGGCTATCCTGGGTAAAGCCCCCATGTGGTCCCACCACTCTGAAGAAAGGCAGCACCCCTTCCCCGCAGCTTCCTGGCCTGGGTGCCCCTGCCCTCCCTCCTCTGCTCCTCTCCCTCCAAGCAGGGCAGAGTGCCTCACACTCAGTTTACCAACCTCTGCTGCCAAGGGCCGGGATTCAAGGCCGTCAATATCAGGACGAAAAAGCCACTGAGAAACCTGACAATGGACCAAGGCACCAAAAGTGGCGCGAAGGCAAAGTGACTCGGGCTCGAGAGCAGAGAGGAGAAGCTCGGGAGAGATTTCCATGAAGAGTGAACAAAGAATTCACTTTGGAAATCAAAGTCAGTGGGAAATTAGCCCTGAGAAAAAGCTGACACGAGAGCTGAGCCAGCTGAAAAGATGCCGGTTTATGCAGAGGCTCGAGTTTCCTTCCAGAAGGTAGCAAAGCCTTCGACAACAGCACCAAGCCACCTTCCCACAGACTGCTGCCTCTCAGCTGGGAGTCAGGAGGAGGCACACACCCCAAAACAGTTCCACGAGGTGGCTTCGCGAGGCCTTCCTCTCCAGATCCACCCCAAGGCCCCACACCCTCTGACAGTCCCACCCTTCTATCCTGGCAGCAGCAGCACATGGGAGAGGCAGAGACCCTCAACAAATGCTTGTGGAAGCAATGACGAGGGCTCTAAATAACGCCATTTAACGGACCGCTGCTTTCTGAATGGGGCGTGTTCCTCAATGCCGAATGCACATGTGATCACAGCTCTATGAGTTGTGTGTGCACACACATGTAGGTGTGTGTATGCATGCAGGCATGTGTTCATGTGTGCATGAACGTGTCAAACACATGTCCACATGGGTGTCTGACCATATAATGTGCTCCTGAGAATCTCCCCGGAAGGAGAGCAGTTTGGACATAGCTGCTGTTGCCTTAGACTATTCATTGGCAGTGACTGTCAAATACGAAGGAAGGAAGTCATGGCATGAAGACGTGTCAAATAATGGTCAGGCAAAACGTGAAGATAAGCACACGCCAAAAACAAGGTGGTGGCAATTTTTTTTAACAGCTTTATTAAGACACAATTGATATATCACACAGCCGATAAAGTGTAAACTTGAGGGTTCTTAGCATACTTGAAGGGTTGTGCATCCATCACCAAAATCCATTTTAAAATATTTTCATCACCATAAAAAGAAGCCCCTTACCCTTTAGCCATCACTCCCCATGCCCCCAGCCCCTGGCAACCACTAATCCACTAAGTGCCTCGGTGGATGTGCCTGTACTGGACATTTCAGCAATGGAATTAAATGGCATGTGGTCTTTTGTGCCTGGCTTCTTTCAGCAGAATATTTTTGGGGTTCATCCACACTCTGGCATCAGTACTTCATTCCTTTTTATGGCCAAGTAACGTTCAACGGTATGAATGTACCACATTTTATCATCCACTCCCTGGCTAACAGGGGCATTGGAGCTATTTCCACCTTTTTGGCTCCTAGGAATAATGCTGCTATAAACATGTGAATGGAAGTTTTATAATCGGTTGGAACCCTCCTTTAGGAGAGACCAAAGAAATAACCACCACCGAAGCCTGGACAACCGGTTGCTCAAAAGCCTAAATAAGGAGAAGGGACAGAAGGGGGTGCTGGAAGGGCAGGTCCTGAGAGGCCCCATCAGCAGGGCCTGGAGATGAGGCAGGCCCAGCTGCACAAACCTCAAAAGAAGCCCCCACGGACCTCTGCACAGATGCTCCCCAGCCAGTGAGAACATGGGGCAGGGCGGGAAGAGGATCAGCCGGGCAGGGAAAATATCTTCTTGCACAGATGCCATAAACAACATGGGCGTAACAAGAACTGTGGTATACCTAAAAGACCTGAGTCCAGAGGAATCACTCTTAATTTAACACTACAGGCATGAAGCTTCTGGTCAAGGCACGGAATCCCAGAGGCAGGACCCAGCTGAGGAGTGCTGCATCCCCAAAGAGAAGAGGTGGTTTTCCCGAGGCAGCCTCTGCTGACCCAGGCCTTGAGGAGGCCTTGAGATTCTCTGACTGCCCTCATGCCTACATCCTTGGAGAGCACAACCGCTCCAGCTTCGACAGTCACTTCCAGACAGGGGCATCCGGAGTCCCCTCCTCTGCCCTGACTTTCCACCCTAGTTCCGCCCCATGCCTCCAGGGAGCATGTGCTGCCCCGCCACCCCTCCAACACACAGGGTCCAGAAACCAAACTTAGAGCCAGGTGTTTAGTGGGGGGGAGCATGGCGAGCACCGCCCACTCCAGCCTAGCCACCCTGAGCCCCTCGCTCCCTGCAACCAGTAACCTGCTTCTGTCATCAGTCCAGTTTCCCAGCTTAAAACATCGGGGTTTTTGGCCCTTCCCTTCCCACGGCTGCAGAGCACAGTGGTTAAATGTGAAAGCATGTGACTTCCACCCCTAAGCCCTGGACTCCTGTTCTGCGAAATGAAAAGAGTAAAACCTACCTCGATGTTTATTTTCCATTATTACAACAATGCTAAATCTTCGCATCCTTATCAAGTGTGTATCTCACCTGACTTCCTCATTTACCTCTCCCGGGAGGCCCTGGGGGAGGAGAGGCTCACCCCTGCCTGCCTGGCGGGACGGCCCCACCCAGGCAGCACTTGGCGACCGTGGCTGCTGTAGAGACGGTGGTGAGCCTGCCACAGGAGCCTTGGCCACCCGCAGGCCCATCTCTAGCCCGATGTCTCCCTCCAAGCGCCTGCCAGGAGCCTCCTCCTAGATCCATCCTGACACTTCCTCAATGCCCTCCCATCAAGGAGAAATGCTCTGCCTTGGCACCCAGGGTCTTCAAGCAAACAGCCCAAATTGTGGTCCAGGGATCCCTGGAGTCCCAGAGACCCTTTCGGGCATCTGTGAGCCAAAACTATGGTTATAATAATAATAAGACATCATTTACCTTTCTATTACCATTCTCTCACAAGGACACAGCAGAATTTTCCAGAGGCTACATGATGTGTGATATCACAACAGACTGCAGAAGACACGAGTATCCTGCTGTCTTTCATTATGTCAGAAGTTAAAAAGATTTGCAAAAATGTAAAATAATATGGCTCTCTCACTAAAATTTTTTGTTTTGGTAAAGTTTTTTGTTGTTGTTGTTGTAATATATGCTATTTATGTTAACATGTAACGGGCTCATTTTTCTAAAAGAAGAAGTGTTTTTAAAATTTCTCAGTTTTAATTTCTACTGCAGGTAAGCCCTTTGAGGGCCCCCATAATGAAGAGTGTAAAGGGGTCCCAGAATTAACAATTTTTGAGAACCGCTGACCCAGACAACCACTTCCCCAGCCGCCCCAGCCCGCCCTCCAAGACCAGGACACACTTGGACCTGGCCCGTATGCCATCCCCGCTTCTCTTGGAGCCTCTGCTCACAGTATTCCCTGCCTGATCACACGCTCCAACTCTCCGTCAGCCGAAACACAACGAGCCTTCAAATCAGGTCTCCTGGTTTCCACTCCAGAGTTCTTTCTGCTCGACAGCACTGCCTTAAAAGGCTACATCTCAGCCCAGACGTGTTCCCAGAGACTGCCTTACAGCCCATCTGGAACTGAAACAGATTCCCAGACACAGCTGGGCAGGAAAAGCTTTCACTCAACGACTGCAAACCTCTGCCTGGGAGAGAGGGCCAGGAGAAGGGGCTGGACCTGGCGGAGGCAACACCTGCTCGCAACGACCAGCGGCCAGCCAAGAGGCTTGAAACGCTGGGAAACGCCAGGCACCTTGAGTGCTGCAGACTCCCCAGGGCCTCTGCTGACTCCTCGGAGGTTAGGGAGACAGAAAAACAGGGAGCTGACATCAAAATATGCTTTTGTCCCATGTTTTATGGAACAGCTTAAAGTTCACTACCTTGAAGCAGTGAAATGCCCCAAGAGCCAGCTCATGCACATCATCCTGGGCCTGGGCTCTGTGCCTATAAACCTGCCAGGGTCGCCTCTGCAGGTGGAGACGCCAGTGGAGGCGGTTACAGAGGGTGCTTCAGTGGGACTGTCACTGCTCAGTGTAAGTTAGGCAGTAGGTTCATGGACATTCATTTCATTATGATGATTTATACCGTACATAGGTGCAACTTGAATTCTTTTGTATATATCAAATACTTCATTATATTTTTTAACGTTGACACAAGAGTCAGAGTAAATGAGTGATTTTCAAACTGGGCATCTCACACTCCGAGTGAACTGGGGTCTCCCGACATCGTCCAGCCTGAACGCCCACGCCCCCTCGGCCCCACCCCCCACAATTCTTAAGCCTCTTGGTGATTCGGGGGGTCTTCCATGAGGCTCGGCCACCCCTGTGCCCAGGCACAGACCCCAGTGTCACCACCTCACAGCTGCTCACAGTGGTGGCAGCGCTCGGGATCGCCCCAAGCCCAAGTTTCCCACCGGGGCTCAGGGCAGAGTCTCTAGCAGACTCCCCTCCCCTCCGGCCACCTTGCCGTCCCCCCACCCCTTGGGTACAGGGCTGGCACAGCTCCCAGCTCCCCGCACCCAGCAGCACAGAGGGGGCAGGCAGCCCTGTCTGAAGGCTGCCCTCCCCTCTCGGATGCCTGCTTCCCCTCCAAGCCCTCTGCCCACGCGCCTGCCCTGCCAGCCCAGTGCAGGCTCTTGGCTCCTCCCCACCCACACTGCAGCAGCTGGAGGAGGAGGGGAGAGTGACATTTCAAAAAGCCTCTTCCCTGTTTGGTCTTGACAATGAGCCCATGGCCACTGGATTTTTGGAACATGACGCCAATCGTGGCAAAGGGAGGAATGCCAGGGAATGCATGGGGACACTTTTCTGGGGCCACAGCTTTGCAGGAGAGAATCATTTTCTGTCCCCAAAAAGCAATCCTTCCCATTAAGAGACAGGCGGGGTGGGAGAGTGGGTTGGGAAGGAGAAAGGAAAAGATGGGAAAGCTAAACCAGTTCAGCTCACTCTAGTCCTACAACCCCACTGTCCCCAACATGCACGTGCATGCACGTGCCCACACACACCTTCCAGCTGCTGGAGGTGAAAGGCCAACAGGCCACACCCACCAAAGCTCTCAATGTCCAAGGCCTGCTCAACCCCCATGTGGGTCAGTGTGGGAAACGGTGAAGGCAGGACCGAGGGCAAGGGCTCGAGCCCAACTGTGTCTGGAGTGAAGTCCCGGCTCCACCACTACTGCACCACCCTCGGGTGAGTAAGCCGCCTTTTTCTCAGGGTCCTTAGCCTCTGCCTCCAACGCTACCAGAACCCAGATGGGTTCATGGGTGCAAAGCGCTCAGAACAGCAGCCCGGCACACAGCAGTTACTGCTGGCTATTACCACCACCACCACAGCAAGCGGCCCTGGAGTGGTGACTGTGGCTGTGCGGTATCTGAAAACCTCTGCCCCGCAGAAGGCTGTGCCCAGCTCAGCTGAGCGCCACCAGGCAGGAGACACCCGGGCCGGGCACTCGTAGGAAAGGGGAGGGAGGAACTGAGACCCAGGTGACACTGTGCCCAGGGCGCTGCACAGGTGGGGAGTGCGTCCGCTGGCTCTGAATAGGGGCTGGGGCTCCTCCAGGTGGGGCGGCTCTACTCCCCACGAGAGTGTGGGCCTCCATCCCCGAGGCTATGGTCCAGGAGCTCCAAGATCACGAGGACTCACCTGAAGCCTCGGTGCTGGGACACGCCAGGGCCAGGTGTCCCGCCCACCAGCCTGCTGGGACTAGACCCCAGCTCTCCTTCAACTCTGGTTGCTCTCTCTGGGTAGGTTTCGCCCAGGCCCCTGGGTCCAACAACTGCAGGGAAGCAGCAGCACCTATACCAGCAAGACAACCAAAGCCTCTCCTAACTCTTTCCCAATTGGCCAATGGCCACTGAGACGCTTCATCATGACACGACTGAGGAAACCGGGTCTGCCTGCTGTTTGTGGACTTCTCTGGGCCTGATACAGGGACGCAGTGGGGGCTGCTGCTCACCAGAGCAGCCCACGCCCTACAACATGAGATCCTAATGTGATCGTGTCTGCCCCCACCTCTATTTTCCTACCCTCTAAAAAGATTTAAAACCAGTTCAATCTTTATATTTACAATATATGTTCTGAAAATCCAACCCATACAAGCAAACTGGCTATGTGTCCTTCAGTCCTCTAGGGCTGATGATGAGAAGATGCCAGCAGGTACAAAGCAGGGCAGTGGGAGGAGACAGCTTGAGTTTTGTGCATTTCTGTTTTGTGGGAGAGGAGGCAGAGGGGCTAGGCTAAAGAATCCAGAGACAGAGCCTTGAGATCCAGCTCTCCCATGGAATCACAGTGGCAAGTCACATCCTTTCTGGGCCTGTTTCCTCATTGGGACGATAAGCTCGGAGCCGAGATCTCCAAGGTCTCCTCCAGCCCAAACATCCCATTGTCTCTCGAGTTCCATGAGGGACAGGGCATTTGTTGCACCGTGCTCTGGATAAAGACTCACTGCAGGAGCAAGAAGCTGGTGACCAGTGCGAGCTTCCGAGCAGGGAAGACCAGGCCTCCAATCAGCGTGCTCCCGGCTGCACTGCCGTGCCTGGGAATGCCCCCACTTACAGAGCACCCACTGTGCAGCCACGCAGTTTCAAGCTCCAGGCCTGCCAGGCATCAAGAGTTGCTAAGTGCTTTACAAGCCTCTTCTCTCATCCTCATAGGCACCGAAGATACATGGGTGTTATTATAATCCCGATTTTCCAGATGAGGGAAACAGACACTTGAACTTTAAGTAACCTGCTCAATCAGCATTGAGAATGGAGCCAGGGTTGAACCCCAATCTGAACTGAAAGCCCATGCTCTTAACCATCCCAGTTTACTACCTGATCCCACTGAAATGAAACGCAGGCACCGTGTCGGGTTTCTGGGTTAGTGTGCGTCACTGAGTGGCAGCCCCGTGAGCGCCCCAAGCCCCTCACCCAGCCCAGGGCAGGGAGGGCTCTGGGTGTAGCACCAGGAGACCCATCCAATGGCGGCCCTGGGGCCCCCAGCAGCTGCCCGCCTTTCCCTGGCCCCTTTGGCTTCAGGCCAGGGCTATTATGAAGTAGGAAACCGCGTCTGGAAAGTGTGCCACGGATCCCAGCTGCCAGGTCTGTTAAAGCAAGCTCTTTAGAGCCTACAGAGATCAAGGACACAGCTATTTCCTGATTCTGAATTCCTCTTTCAGGGCAAAAAATAGTGTTTCCTGTTCAAGACTGTGCCAAAGGTGTGGTCCCTGCCACCAGCCAGCAGCCTGCTGGGGGATGCAGGATGCACCGAGGCAGAGGGGATTCAAGAACCTGCACAACCACCCGTGAAATGCCCTGCACTCCCCCTACCATGCGTGCACCCTTCAACACATACCCCACAAGGAAGGAATCCAAGGCAGGGCAAGGGCCTGTTTCTGATAGCAAAGGTTAATATTGTTATCAGGAACAGGAAAGCCAAATAGAACTTTGGGAAAACCCACACTGGCCTTCTCATGACTTCGGCAGGTCACTGAGCCTCTCTGGGTCTCAGCTGCTCCATCTGCTAACTGGGGACAATTCCCCCACCGGCTTAATGGTAGGGGGACCACACAGCCCTTGGAGGACACTCCTCCCAGAGAAGCAGGAGTCCATTAGACAGCTCTGATTTATTTTGCAAAACTCCAGCCATCTGATCATCAACCTGCCCCCAGCAAAACAGAAACAGAAGAGTAGCATGCTTCTAGGTCAAGTCCAAGGCTGGTATGGGAGGCTCATTGAACCTGGTATCTGTCACAGTGCCAACACTTGGGCAGCCACACAACCTGGGTGAACCTCCACATCCTCCCCTGTACCAAGTGTACTGCCGCCAGCCCTGCCTGCTCACAAGACTGCCAACAGGGCCACGGCTGTGAAACTCTATCAAGTACCATCGAGAGCTGGTAGGATGCAACAGGCCCATCTGCTCAGACGCCGGGCAAGCTGCCCCACGCATCAGGGCCGTCCATCCGGCCGAGCTGGGAGCAAAGGGAGGAGGGAGCCAAAAGGGTGACAGGCTCCAGGCAAAAAAATCGGCTGTGGTTTCATGTGAACTAGGATGACCCTGACTGAAAAAACCAGTGAGTGGTTTGGAAGATTCCAGTTCCAGTCTCCAGAGACAAAATGCCAGCAAAATCAGCCCACTGGGCTCTCTCCCCCAGAGGAAGTGATAATACAACGGGAGCAGTGAGGCTGGGAATTCTGGGGCTCCATCCCAGGGCAGCTGTGAAACCAACAGGGACCATCATAGAATCCAAGGCTGCTAAGAGCTGGAAGAACCACAAAATCTGGGGCAGAGTGTTTAAACCTGGCCCCACACGCCTCAGAGATGACCAGGAGGCCCCGCGAGGTGGGGACTGAGGGGACCGAGGCTGAGTTCCAGGCTTCGAGCCCACCTCGCCCAGGACGGTGTCACTTCTGCTTTAAGCGTGGCATTTCTGTATGAAATTCCTTTGAGTAAAAGGCACCGTTTCGTGAACACTTGAAAACCACTCACCTGGTCCAAATGTAATGTGTCATTTCAGATGGAAAAGGGGAAGCTTGGAGCAGGCAGTAAGTTTTCCAAGGTTAAAGTAGAGCCTGCTTTCATAAGGTTAAATGCTTCCAAATAGCATCTAATGATTTTCATGCTTCTCTAATGCTTGTAGCATTAAGACGGTGGGCGCTTAAGGTGCGGCTTCCCACTTGGGGCCTTTTTCCCTGGTTTCAAGACCAAACGGCAGCTGGGGAACAATTTAAAGATAAACATTCCAAGAAAATTTCTTTTATTCCGCTCAAGAGCACCGGGCCCTAGTAATCATGGGACAGCCTAAACAAAGGCTGTTTCTCCACAGGTGAGGTAAGCAGCATCTCTTTTGGACTATTCCTCAGATAAAGGGTGCTGGGTAACTTGCAGGGGCTGCACCAGGGTCCCCCACCGGCCGGACTCACACACCACTCCCAGCAAACGGAACGTGGGCACTCACTTTATAGGGGGACGCTGTGCCGAGGAGAACTTCAGGGAACTCCTCATGGTCACCCTGCACATTTGTGCCAAGAACAGAACGTGGGTCTTTGACTGTAGTCCTTCTGTGTGGTGAGGGGAAAAAACTCAGAAAGGTCAAGTAAAAGGCTAGGACGCAGGGAAAAAGCAGCTAGGAAACAAATGGAAAACACTGGACAAACACAAAGAGCTGTGTGAGAGCCCAGCATCCAGGCTCTAAGAATGGCCTGGAGGGAAAACAGCAGCCTGCCCTCCAGGGCCCTTCGCTTACTGCCACAGGACAGGCCCAGCTCCGCTCTGGCCAGCACCCTCCTGCCTTCTACCCCTAAGCTCTGCCTCTGGGCAGGGAGTGGGGGGTCAGAACCCTGAATAGAGCTTTCCAGCACACCCCACACAGAGGGGCACGGTTGCCAAAGAAAATGTGCTATTGATGGAGAAACCCCATAGGCTAGGAAGGAGACGCCAGGGATGGGGGTAGCCAGGACACAAACAAGAGGATTCTGGGTGAGGAGAGAACCAGCTCTCTGGGAATCCCTCCAACTCAGGCCGCCCATGCAGGGAGGAAAGCCCACGAGAGCCCAGGTGGCCAGTCAGACAAGCATGGCCTCCCCACTCTGTCCTTCTCCGCAGAGTCAAGGGTTCGGCAGGTAGACCTGGCCACTGCAGGTCAGAGTTGTGCTGTCCAATGCCGTAGCCACCGGACCGCCAAAAGTGGCTTGTCTCAAGTGTAATGGGTTAAAAAGAGCCAAATACACACATTAATGACTTCTTTACCTGCTGACATGAGAATATTTTAGATATGGTTAATTAAATGAAATAGTTAAAATTAATGTCACCTATTTCTTTTTACTTTTTTAATGTGACAACTGAAAATTTAAATTAAGTATGTGGATTGCTTTATAGTTCTATTGGAGAAGGCTAGCCTAGCCCAGGGGTTGGCAAATGACGCCCGTAGGCTAAATCTGGCCAGTGGTCTGGTTTTTTTTAAAGCAAGGGGAACCAAGAATGGTTTTTAAAGTTTCAAATGGCTATATAAGTACCTACATATAAATTCCTCAATTTTGCCTATCGGCCTGCAAAGCCTAAAATATTTACTTTCCAGTCCCTTAAGAAAAAATTGGCCAGCCCCTGGTCCAAGCTCTAGAGACAATCAGATGTTCACTCCAGGTGGTGCAAGGATCAGAGGGCAGGTCTGGGGTTTTTTCATTCTTCTACATTCATGGTTTTTCTTGAGGTAAAAGTCACATAACACAAATTAACCATTTTAAAGTGAACAATTCAGTGGCATTTAGTACACTCACCATGTTGGGCAACCACCGCCCTCTATCTAGTTCCAAAACATTTTCATCATCCCAAAACAGAACCCGTTCCCACTAAGCAGTCACTCCTCTTTGCTCCCCTCCCTGCAGCCCCTGGCAACCACTAATCTTTCTGTCTCTATGGAGTTGCCTTTTTTGGATATTTCCTATAAATGGAATCAGACAATATTTGTCCTTTTGCATCTGGTTTCTTTTACTTGGCATGTTTTCAAGGTTCTGCTGTAGTAGGCAACAGAACTTCATTCATTTTTATGGCTGAAGAGTATTCCATTGGATGGATGTACCACAATTTGTTTACCCATCAGCTGATGGCCATGGGGCTGTTCTCACCTTTTGGCAATTACAAATAGCTGTTATGAAGATACAGGTACAAATACCTGTACGAGCCCCTGCTTTCAATTCTCAAGTATATACCTAGAAGTGGGATTGCCGGGTCATATGGTAATTCTATGGTTAACTTTTTGAGGACCACAAACTCTTTTCCACAGCAGCTGCACCATGTACACTGCCACAGCAGTATAAGAAGGTTCTAATCTCTCCACATCCTCGCCAACACTTATTTTCTTTTCTTCCTTTTTTTTGATAATCACCATCTGAATGAGTGTGAAGTCGGATCTCATTGTGGTTTTGATTTGCATTTCCTTGAAGCCTAGCGATGTTAAGTCTCTTCTGTGCTGGTTGGCAATTTATAAGTTCTGGGATTTTTGACACCACCAAACAACTTACTAACTCAAATGTAAGTTACAAATCTTCCCAAAAGGGGTGCACGTGAAATACTCTCATTGCTTCTGAGATGGACATTAAGTCAAATAGAGAAGTTCCATACCCTGGAGCTTCTAAGAATGTCACAGGAACAAAGGGAAAAAGGATGAAAGGATTCACGGAGACCTAGTTCCAGGCCACCCGCCTCTGGGTCTGGGGTTCCTACCTCTGGTCCCTAGCAGCCCTGGGCAGTGGGATAGGGGCACAGCAAGAGCAGAATTAGACTAGGGGGACTGGAAGAGCCGTGGGAGAGATCATTTTCCAGATGAGAAAACTGAGGCCTGGAGAGGGAAAAGGACCCAGCAGAGGTCACACAACAAAATACGGCAGAGTAGGACTAGAACTTAGGTGCTAATGCAGTGACTCCTAGTTTACTGCCTTTTCCACAAAATATGATGCCTAAATCACACACCAAGGGAGAATCAGACATTGTGTCATGTCAACACCCAGCAGGGGTCTTGGAAACAAAGACAGAGGCTGGGAAGAGCATCCAGAAGCTAAGAACCCTGGATTCCAGACCTGGCTCTCCGGCTGACCACCTACCCCTCAGGATTCACCTTTCTGCCTCCCTCACCGCTCCCCTCTTCTGCCTGCCTATCACATGTCGCCTTTTCCCTGCCCTGCTCTCGTTTCACTGCCCAGACTCCTGGGTGATTGCATTCACTCCCACAGCTCCGACAACCCCCTCCATTCCCATTCCTGCCTGCCACCCCTCGCCCAAACTCTAAACAACCACTGCTAAACAACCGCTGCCTACCGCCAGAGTGGAAACTCTACCTGAGAATCCCAATGGCACCTCCACCTCTACAAGGTCAAGCTTATTGTTGGTCCCCCCTGATGCCCCAAATCTGCTCCAAATCTGTTATGCTCAATCTTTCTCAAAGGAACCAATGTCCACCTAGGTTCTACCCTCAACCCCCACTTCTGATCAGCTGCCAATATCCTGTCCCTAGTTTCTGACAACTCCCTCCACCCTCACCAGCACTGTCTGGAGAGAGCTTCACTGTAATATACACCTGGACTACTTCAAAAGCCTCCATGAGCTCTCCCACCTTTAGCTAGAATCACTGTCCTACAAAACAAATCTGATGGATTAAAAGAATAAGCATTAAAAAAATGCTTAAGAATTAAGATATTAGAAACTGTTTTATAATCTTGGAAAGAAGACCTTCTTAAACATGAGACTAAAACTACCAACTACTGAGAAAAACAGACTTAACTGCATTCATATTTAAAACTACCATAGGAAGAAGGAAAATGACCACAGAGAAAGTTACAAGACAAAAGCGACTCTGGAAGAAAATATCCACAATATATGAGAAATGACAGGTTGATATTGAGGGCAGAGGTTGGCAAAAAGTAACTCATGGGCCAAATCTTGCCAGCTGTCTGCTTTTGTGAATAAAGTTTTATTGGAACTCAGTCAAGCCCATTAGTTTATGTGTTGTCTACAGCTGCTTTCCCACTGCAACAGCAAAGTTGAGTAGTTGCCATAGAGACCATATGGCCTGCAAAGCTTAAAATATTTACTATCTGGCCCTTTACAGAAACTTTGACCCCTAACCGAGAGTATACACAGAAAGCTCCTACAAATCAATAGAAGGAAAAAACTAACCCAATAGAAAAATGGGCAAACGATATGAACAGGCAATTCACAGAAGAAACAAAAAATACTCAAACATTATAAAAGAGGCTTAACCTCCATGGTAATCAGGGAAATTATTAAAGAATTAAATCATATGAAAACATCCAGTCTTAGTGATGGTGAAACATGGCCTTTTTTGGAAGGCAACTTGGCGGTATCCATGAAAAAAAAAAAAAAGTAATGCACTTGATGTCAACCCAGCCATTCTATTTTTAGGAATCTGCCCCAGAGAAACATCTGCATGCATGCATGCACACACACACACATACACACACCCAAAAGCATTTATAAAGATGTCACTGAGACAGTCGCTGTTTATAACTGCAAAACCTGGAAGTAACTTTGCTGCCCATCAATCAGGGAACCAACGATGGTCCATCCCCAATGGGGCAATATGCAGAAAGACTTTGGTATATTTATACATGATGTCATGGGAAGATCTCTAAGGCATATTGAGCATGAAAAAATAATCGGTTGCAGAGCAAATACATACACATAATCTACGCCCCAACAAAAGTTTAACTGTATACTTGAGTCCACACATATATACAGAAATGCAAGAAGAGGGGCTGGAAGGACCCAGGCCACCCTGGGGCTGGGGGCCGGGGTGACGAGTGCTCATCACTTGTACTGGATCTCTCTGAATTCCAGGAGCAAGGAAGGGGTGAGAGCCTCCTCTGTTCCAAACCAGCAGTCTCAAGGTCCCCGGTGGCCCCCGATGCCGGCCCACCAAAGCACCTTAGGCAGCATAAGCATTCCCAGCATTAACCGTCCTCACCGTGCACTCATGGGATGCCCATTCTAAACCATTAAAAGAGGGCAATAGTGGCTTCAGAATCCTGGCTGATCCCTGCATTGGGCAAACCACTTCCCTTCTCTGGGGTTCAGTCTTCTAAGGGTAAAAGGAAGTGGTTACATTAGTTGCTTTCAAAATCCCTTCCAGGTCTGATGCTGTGGTTCAGTCCCTGGAAGAGGTTTCTGCACCGCTCTAAGAAAGAAACAAACAAAACCCACAGCTGAGGAAAGCAAGCTCAAAGCGGCAGACTCAGAAACGTCTGCTCCCGGGAAGATGCCTTCCTAAGAGCCAAAGTCAGTCCTGGCTGCTGCTGCTCGCTGGCCCCTTGGCCCCCTGGCCCTGGTGTCCTCGCCTGCTAAAGAAGGGATGGCCCAAACGAGCGCTGATATATCTTCCAGCTCTGATGGTCTAAAATAAGCTCAGGGCAGGAGGGGCAGCAGGAAGCAGGGGCTGGGGGGAGCCTGATGGGAACCGATTGGCTGAGGCTTTCTAATGGAGCCAGAAGGATGAGAGTGAGGAGGGACTGGGGGAGGGCCGGA
>JAQZBX010027589.1:0-28277 GCA_029593785.1 Cabassous unicinctus | reverse complement strand
ACACCACTCTGTCCAGAAGATAAGAGATTTCTAAAACAGCTCAGACAATGCACCAGATTGAATCTTGTTGACCCTGATTAGCCTGAATTGGCCATCCCTGAATCCTTCTCATTGCTGAATCATAATCTCCACCTCCCCGCTTGGGAAGAAGATGGAAGACACTGATTGCCTTAGTCTAGAGCCCATCTTCCATCTCAAGATCTGGGTATGGGTGACAGAGAATGAGGAAACAGAGGATCTCCAAATGAACATGAGAGTAATCATAGGAGTGGGGAGTAGACTCAGCATCAAAACCAAGAAAAATGCACTACACACGAGAAGAAAAATATACTGAAGTTTTCCTGATGTACTTTGTGCTGACTAAATGAAGCTGACCTAGAACAATTACATAGTTGAAGTCTTGGCCTTATCATCTAGTCAGCATGCATATTACTGGGTTTCTCTTACTGCTTATTATGAGTATCCTACTTGATGTTCATGATCGATTCCTTTGGGGCATGGAATCCTAAGAACCTCTCAAAATGCCATGCCTTCCCAGAGTCCCACATCCCCTATGGAATTGAGAACTTTGGCCTTTAGGCTTTGCAGTTTAGTGCAAAGAGGACGCAGTGCTATGTTATAAAGAGCTAATGTGCTTTTTAGGGATGGACAGGGTAAAATCGTTTAATTTCTGTAAGCTTCAGTTTTCTCTCTTGTAATGAGGATAGTAATATCTCTTTAACAGATTTGATATAAATATTTATGAACCTCAGACACATGGCAGATGTGTTATACATTCTGTCTGGAATTCAGTTTCTTTCCTTGACCACTTCTCCAATTCACTAAGACCATCCTAACTCCACTCTTACCCAGTTCTCTTATCCTATCATCCATAAAAATGACACTTGTGTGCTAGAGATCTGTCAGGGAAGCTGTTCAGGAGGGTAGCAAATTAATTTTATTTGAGAATTTTAATTGATAATGAAAGCATAGAAAGTTTATTAATTTTGATTAAAAGAAATCACCGTTGTCCCTGTGTCTGGTTCTAAGATTGTCTCTGCAGTCATCTGATGGAGTTTTGTTTCTTTTCTCATAATCATAATTTTCTTTCCCATCTTCATAATCTGATCTTGTCACTAACGTATTTATTTCTATCAATTCAAAGATTCAGTTTTTATCTTCTTACTGTCTAAACACTATTTATATGAGGGACTATTCTGCCTTGAGAACTACATTTTCTTACCTGTCTTTTTAAAAAATCATTTTCAACTGCTAACTAGGACCTTGTCTCTCCAAAATGTTTTTGTTCAAGTTTCATTGTCTAATAGCAATATATGTATTTATTCCTTCTTTAAGTTATTTAACTGTCTTTCCTTTGTTTCTATATCAAATTGAAATTTCTGATCTTTTGGGCACATGTTATTTATTGATTTTTGGCTCTGGCCCCATATTTCTGTTCCCATTTTCAGCCTCAACAACTCATCAGAATACATCTGTTGTGCTTTCCTCAAGACACAGCCTCATAATTACTTCCGCACAAGTTATGCTGAGAAAAATTCTTCTTTATCAGGGGATTTCCCTGAAGCTAGAGAGAGTGAGACTTTGGCTCAACCTCTGGAAAGGGGTCTCCTTTCTGGAGTGACAACAAATATCTCTATTGATTTCTTCACAAAAATCAGTTTAAAAAGGCCTTTCCATTCTATGCCAAACTAAACAGAATGACTTATAATCTCATGGAAAAGATAAACATTAAATGAATAAAATCACACAAATGTGTAATTAAAATTGATATAAGGGGAAGGGGAATTTTTAGGAGAGAAACTTGATTTAGATTGGAGTGGTAGTATCAGGGAAGGCCTTAATGAGGAAAACACATTTAAACTGAGAAATACAGTTCTGCTTTTTTCTATTGCAGATAAAGCTCCCAACAGACAAACCTTTCCACATAAAGCAACTATTAAGTATAGATAAAATACAAAAAAACAACCACTTGAAGGTTCTGAACCACAGACAAAAGTAGAGAGATTTTGGAAAGGGGTGAAGCTTAGAAGATGACAATGTATGTAGATATAATACATTTGACAACTATAGCATAAAGGATGTGAGAAAGGATAAATGAAACTAAATAGATGAAAAATTTCTACATTTTATGTGAAGTGGTACAGTATAACTTTAAATAAACTGAAAAACTAAAGGTGTATATTCTAATCCCTCTATAAACTACTTTACATATATTGCAAAGAAGCCTAGCTAAAAAGTCAATTGATAATTTATTATGGAATAATCCAAGTATGAAAGGCATAAAAAGAGGAACAGCAGAAAAATAGAGGGTATAAATAAAAAACAAATAATAAAATGGTAGACCTAAATTCAACTACATCAAGAAATACATTAAATATTAATGGACTAAACTCCCCAACTAGAAGGCAGAGTTTGTCAGACTAATTAAAATATATACCCAATTATATGCTATTCACAAGTGATACATTTTACATATAAAGACACAGACTAATAATAAATGCATGCAAAAAGATGTACCATGGAATCAGTAAGTATAAGAAGACTGGAGTGACTATATTAATATAAGATAAAATAGACTTTAAGACAAAGATTATTTTGAGGGAGAAAGATGGAAATTACATAAAGATAAAAGGACCAATTATTTGGAAGACATTAAAAAATCATAAATGTGTATTACCTAATAATGTGTACGTAACTAATAACAGATTTTCAAAATACATGAAGCAAAAATTGTCAGAATTAAAAGGAAAAATAGAAAATTTTGCAATCACAGTTAGAGAATTTGACACCTTCTGTCAGCAACTTTACTTACAGAAAGTTAGTAAAAATACAGATGATTGGAACACTATTACTGTTTTGGCTTAATTTATGTTTATAAAACACTATATCCAACAACTTGAAAATTCTACTCTAATCAACTTGGGAAAAAAAACATCAATAACTTAAAAAACATTAAAATTATAGAGTATGGTCTCTGAGCACCATGGAATTAAATTAGAAATCAATAATTGTATACTTCTCTCCATGTCCCTGCTGCCATTCTAAGCTACTACCATCTGTCTCCTGAACTCTCTCTCCTACAAGGTCTTCAAGGTTCCACTATAGCTCCTATTCCACCAGTTCATTTTTCATCATTTTCTTGACCATTTATACTTCTATAAATTTTAAGATCATTTTGTTCAGTGCCCCAACCCCCTGCAAAAAAAAAAATCCCTCAAAAACTAGTAAGATATTATTTGGGATTTCATTGACTTCACATATTAATTTTGGACAATTTGACATTTTTGTCATAGTAAATCTTATCCAAGAACATAGCATGTTTTTCCATTTTTTCAAATTATGTTTTATGATCTTTAATAAGATTTTGTAGTTATCTTCATATTGATCCTGTACTTCTATGCCTTAACTTTATTTCTTAAATATTTTATGAGTTGTATTATTGCTGTAGCTGGAACTTTTTTCTAATTTCCATTTCTACCTGGTTAGTGCTAAAATAGAAAAAAATCAATTTCTGTATATTTATGTTGCTCCTAGTTTACCAAAATTTATCAAAATCTTTTTGTTAATTCTAGAATTCTACTGCAGACTCTTGTGATTTCTAGATATACAATCATATTATTAATGAAAACTTTTTATCACTTTTCCCAATACTTAAAAATTTTGTTTGATTTTCTTATCTTACTGCATTTGCTATACTTTACATCTAAGCATTTAATAATAGTGGAGCTAGTGGGCAATTAGTCTTTTTCTTGCTGTTAATGGAAATGTCTATCATTTCAACATTTAGAAAATTTTTAGATTTTTAAAATTATCTTGATCATATATAAATAATTATCTTCTATCTTCTTATAAATTAGAATTTTTTATTAGGGGTGACTGCTGAATTTTATCATATGTATTTACATTATTATTTGCGTTTTTGTTTTTTTTTCCTTCTGTGTCTGCTTGTCTCCTTCTGTTGCATCATCTTGGTGCGCCAGCTCACTGCGCTGCGCGGACCAGCCTGCCTTCACCAGGAGGCCCCGGAAATTGAACCCGGGGCCTCCCATGTGGTAAACGGGAGCCCAACCAATTGAGCCACAGCCGCTTCCCTACATTATTATTTTATATCAAATAGATTTTATTTTAATTTGCTGATTGAATGAATTGTTCTGGTAGATTGTTTGATATTGACCCATCCTTGCATTCCTGGAATAAACCTTATTTGATCTTTAGATACATTGCTAGATTATTTTGCTAATACTTTATTTACAGGTTTTGCATCTATATTGCTACAATTGTTTATTATTTATCTAATCTTACATGCTCTTTTTAGAGAAAACTGGGGTTCAGAGAGATAAAGTGACTTGCCCAAGAGTGCACAATAGCTTCTGGCAAAAACTGAGTGTGGAACCTTGAACTTCCTCTGTGCTACTCAGCCAATTGGCATACCTTCTTAAATACAACTCAGATCATTATCAATAGAAAGCAAAATTAGCTCAGTTCTTTCATATAATGAGAACTTTTGTTTTGATCCTTTAGAAGAAAGAGTTACGAAACTGGAGGAGGAGACAATTCTAATTAAGACTTGACTATCATAAATGGCCAGAGGTACAGAATTATTCTAAGGCCTATTGTGGAAACTTTATTGGATGAGTATAAAGCACTTATTACTAATTCTCACAGAGAGAATTATGTTGTCCAAATTGACTATTCAGTATGCTCCCAAATTCATGGTACTCATCCAGACTTACAGTGTTAATACTTTAAATTCAGCATTTTCTCCTTTTTAACAGACAGTCGTCAGAGTTTGCAATACTAGTCTCTCATATTGTTTACTTAACAAGTTCAATTGCATTCAACATTTTGGATTAATGTGGTGAAACTAAGCCACTGAGTTCCTGAGTTATATGGTAGGGTGACATCCAAATCAAAATAGTTCTGAGGGTGACAGGGGACACTATTAATAATTATGTTAGGACAAAATACATAAATTAGGGCTGCCTCTGGCAAACCATGACATATGATCACCTTACTTTTATGGGAAATATTTATGTATTTTGGTTAATCAACTTAATTTTGATTATATCAAACTGTTTGGGTTTTTTTTTGTTTTGTTTTGTTTTTTTACTTTTAACTCCTATGGCAAATGGAGAACTGGAATTTCTCAAAATTCTGATACAATCTAAATATGGAGAATTGCTTGTAATGATTCAAATTTGACCACTACCACCAAGTTAACATTTTGTTTGGGATTCTCTTGGCTCCATAGATCAATTTTAGGAGACTTGTCATCTTAACAATACTAAAGTTTTCTAATCCATGAACATGGTATATCACTTCATTTGTGTATGTCTTCTTTGATTTCTCTCAGTAATATTTTGTACCACTTAACACTTGTTTGTTGCTAATATAAAGACATAGAATTGTTTTTGCATGTTGCAAAGCAAGCAAGTAAAAATAAACAAATAATATATTATTCTTATAGAGGTGATGAGGCTATCATTTTTTTCCCCTGTATCTCTTTCTGCCACATTCTTTCTTGCATAAATTTAGTGTTGGATGCAATCTGATATTATTTATTATAGCACTGTGCATCATATTAAATGCATATTTTATTTTATTAGAGAAAGACTCTAATATTTTTCTATTGGGAGTAGGAGCATATGGCTAGATCTTCTGCAAGGCCATCAACAGCCTAACATGGTTAACTTCCTAAGGTCTGACATATGAGAGAGATGAGTTATAGCAGATTCTTGGAACAACTACTATCTGGGTTAACTAGCAGAGAGAGAAAAAACTGCAAAGGCATAAAAAATCTCAAAAAAATGAGCCCCTTTTGCATCATCAACTCAGAAAATATGCTTATACTCTTATAAAGAATCATGTGAAACAACAGATGAAGAGGAGGACCCAGAAGCAGTGACAGTTACTTCAAATGAGAGCTATGAGCCGCTCTTGTCAGACTTGGAGAGAGCACCCAGCATGCACTGGGGAAAACAGACTGATCTTTTTTCCCCCCATTTAAAAATAATCTAGGATTACAATGAAAACCCTCTTAGTTTTTTTTCAAAGATTTATTTATTTATTTCTCTCTCACACACACACACACACAAACTCCACATTGCATTTTGCGCTCACCGTCGGCTTTCTGTGTCTCTTCGTTGTGTTCTTGTGTTCTTTTTTCTTTTTAGGAGGCACTGGGAGCCGAACCCTAGGACCGCCCATGTGGGAGGGAGGCACACAATTGCTTGAGCCACCCCCGCTTCCCTACTCTTATCTTTATTTAATACTTTCTTGCCTGACATGTTCTCATTCTGCTGCCGTGTTCCAAATCTCTGCAGTTAAAATCAGTTTCTCAGAAATGCTTAGCATATTTCTCCATCTTTTGCCATGAGCCAAAGAGCTCTTATAGGAATAAACTGTAAATTAGCATTAAGTACAGTCTTTAGTGATAAGTAACTTCTTCATAATGACAGACTATAATGTATTCTTGTAAGTGCTTAAAAAGTTTGGAAATATTGGGCCAATACTCATGGTAACCCTTCAGCCTGATCACCAAGGTTTCCGGCTTGGTTCCTCGTGTGGAGGAAGTCTACAATGATCATTTTATTGAGAGGTGTAATACATTTGGTTAGTATAGCCAGATAATTTCAACAGGTATTTTGGCTTAAAATGAAGATTTCATTAAATATATTGAAGGTTTTATTTATAATTGCTCAACCCTTCATCCATTCCTTAGAAAAATCCCAAATAAATATTTAATGAAAATCACCATGTACCTATGATATAATATCCACAAAAACAACCTGATTAGAAGTAGTGTTTGCATTAAGTAGTCAAATATAGGAAACAATAATTTGGTGAAGAATGGCAATATATAAATACATAAAAAGCAGCTTCTGAAATTCAACCTTGACTCTGCCTATGCAGTTGAGAATGGAATCATGTATGCTGCAATTTTAAAGCAGGATTTCCAAGAAAAGATCAAAGTTAATGAAAAATCTTTTAAATTTAATGGAGGTGTTGTAATTATCAAAATAAGTAGGAGTAAAATCACTGTAAAAATAGAGAGACTTTTTATTTTTGAAGTATCACATACACTGGAAATATTTCACTAAGAAAACTCTAAGAAAGAACAGGAATCTAGGTGACTGACTTTGAGTTGTCAAAACAAAGATCATTCAGTTTCCATAGGAGGTGGGGATGGTGATTACAGTTCATTTCAAAACCCTCAATATTGGTAAATGACTTTGAGACAATCTTGGAAATAACTCCCTTCTCCCTAGGCAGAAAAATCAGGCTTTAAAATTAATTCCAATTAACTTAAGAATTAAATCAAATTGCCTTTGAATGTAAGAGCCTAGATGGATTTTTTTGGTAGATTAAACTATGTAAAAGAACTGCACTGATCTTCAGTCACATATTGAAAGTAATAGCAACATTGATAGGTTTTGTGCAAATTTAAATCTCTTGAATAACCTACAAAAATTAAGGTCTTAGCTTAGGCCTGGGGATTGCTAACCAGTTTCAGAAGATCCACTTTACCCTCCCTGGGGCCAGCAGGGGAGCTCCTTGGCAGGGAGGCAGAGGACCCAGTGTGCGTTCTGATTAGACAGCCCCAGCATGTCAGTCTTTTTGCCAGAGTTATCAATGGCTACCTACAGACCGATGAACTGATCAAGATCAACAAGTGTTTCCGCTTGGACATTCACACCATAGAAAGAGAAGTTCAACTGCTTTCACTTTGCTTACGTATAAGTAGTGGCCTTACACATCTTCTTTTCTTTTCTTTTTTTACATAATATGTTCCTCCAGATTCACTGGGCTCTAAATATATTATGAATTTGTTAAAGTCTCCGAATTCTGTGTTTCTATATTACACACCTTGTGTCTGTTACAACGGGTTGCATTTAAAGCCTCAAAGATAATCATGGCACATCCATCTTAGTGGCTCTGTTTAAAATATCCCATCAACAGAAACTCAGTGCAGATAACTTTTGCTTGAACATTCCAGGCTCACAGAACCCCCTTAGAGATCTTTATATTTAAAAGATGTGTTAGAAAACTATGGTGGCTCTTTTACTTTACCTTTGGCCACATATGTTTGGAAGAAAATAATACAGAAATAAAGAAAATAACATCCTGATCACCAATATTTGAATATTATTGCTGTTTCTTCACTGTTGAAACTAGGAAAAATTAGTCTGAGATTTGGAAAGAACAACCAGATAATATATTACAAGTTCTTATCCACAATGACTAGACAATGTCAAAAAAAAAAAATTGAAATCATGCAATGTAACTTCTCTGGCCAGAATGGAATGAAGCTAAAAATCAATAACAGAGGGAGAAATGGAAAATTCACAAATATATGGAAATTAAACTACATATTCTTAAACAACCATTGGGTTAAAGAGGAAATCACAAGGGAAATTAGGAAATATCTTGAGGTCAATGAAAATGAAAATACAATATACCAAAACATGGGATGCAGCAAAGGCAGTGCTGAAAAGGGCATTTATAACTCTAAATGCTTACATTAAAAAAGAAGAAAGGCTTCAGATTAGAGAACTAACCTCAAAACGGGAAGAACTAAACAAAGAAGAGCAAACTAAATCCAAAACAAACAAACAAAGATTAGAGATAAATGAAATACAGAATAAAAGACAATAGGTAAAATCAACAATGAAAAACGTTGGTTCTTTGAAAAGAGCAATAAAATTAACAAGGCTGGTAAGTGGATGTGGCTCGAGCGATTGAGCTCCCGCCTACCACATGGGAGGTCCCATTTTTTTCCGGAAGGAGACCCTTTATTGCTTGTCTGGGCAGAGGCCCAGAGCGGACGGGGCAGGAGCGCCTGGGCCTGCCCCGGACAATAAAGGTGCCCTCGGCGGATGTGGGCCACTTCCCCGAGGAAGGGTGTCTTCAGGCAGCGCGTGCACAGCTGGTCCACCCAGAGGGCGCCTCGTGCTGCAGGGGCGTGCGGCGCGGGTAGAAGGTGGAGTCCACGCGGTAGCTGAGCAGGCAGCTGAGGGAGGCCATGTAGAGGCCGGAGAAGCGCACAAGGCGCACAAGGGAGAAGTGGGTGGGGTTGTGGAAGGTGCGCAAGATGCTCCCAAACTGAGGGTCGAACAGGGCCTTGGTGAAGCACCCCAGCTCGTGCCGCCCCTTCGTGCAGGCAGCCAGCACCTGCCGCCTCTGCGTCCCGGTAGGCCTGCGTGAGCCCCAGCAGCGCCTGCTGCCGCGTCAGCGAGTGCAGGTCCTGCTCCGTGTTGACGAGGCGAGTCTCCCGCTCCGCTCGGGGATGGTGGCACCGTGCGCCAGCGGGCCGCAGCGTGAGGTCCGCCAAGTCACTGTAGAGGTGGTCTCCAAAGTAGAGCACTCGGGGACCACGCCATTCCGTCAGGCGCAGGAAGTCAAACAGGTTTCCCTGGCGATAGAGCTTTTCCAGGCGGGTGATACGATCCCATTGGAGAGCACCCTTTTCATCGAGTTTCCTGAAAGGCTTGCGCGGATCAGTGAAAAAGGTGGGCTTGTCCGCCTGGACGATGACCACGTTCAAGAGTTGGCGCCAATCAGGGCCCACCATGTGCCGCATCCCCTTGTCCACGAAGCTGACGCAACAAGATGACACAGCAAGGAGACACAAAGAGTAAATACAATGAGAGACACAACAAAGCAGGGAGCGGAGGTGGCTCAAGCGATTGAGCGCCTCTCTCCCACATGGGAGGTCCCGGGTTGGGTTCCCGGTGCCTCCTAAAGAGAAGCAGACACAGAGAGCACAAAGTGAATGGACAGAGAGCAGACAGTGAACGCAAACAAGCCGTGTGGGAGGGGGATAAATAAAATAAAAATTTTTTTAAAAACTGACAAGGCTTTAGCTAGACTGATGAAGAAAAAAAGCAAGAAAGGACATAAATAAAGAAGATCAGAAATGAAAAGGGTGCATTACTACTGAGCCCATGGAAATAAAAAGACTGCAAGAGGATACTCTGAACAACTTATGCCAAAAAATTAGATCATCTAGATGAAATGAACAAATTTCTAGAGACACACAAACTACCCTGACTCAATAAGAAATAGAAGATCTCAACAAAGCTATTACTTGTAAAGAGATTGAATCAGTAATCAAAAGCCTCCCAACAAACAAAAGCCCAGGCCCGGATGCTTCAGAGGGGAGTTTTACCAACACTCTAAGCAGTCCTGATGGAACGGCAGCCCCACACCCTCCAGGTGCTTGTACAGTGACTATGCTTTCCCCAACACTGGGCTCAAGTTTCCACCCTCTCCAAGCATCGGGCTGGCAACCAGGCACTCTGTGAGCACCGGGACACCAACCCCACCCAGTATGAGCACTGGGGTAGTGGCCAGACCCTCCACAATCCCCGGGGCATAGGCCCCACTTCTCCAAGCACGGGGGTGGCAGCACTCTTCCTGAACAACGGGGCCCTCTCCAAGTGCCAGGGCAGTCTTAGGTAGGCCCATTCTCTCGGCTCAAGGAGACGTCTTCCATGCAGAGCTCAGCTTCCATGGTTCTGCACTTGAAGTGATTCCTCCTTCAATTTGTCCCTTATCTTTCCAGGCAGGCATTGATTCCATCATATAAATTATGCAAAACACTTGTCAGCCTTGCACGTAGTTCACAGGAGTCCAAACCATCAGGCAATAGAGCCTTCTATAGATTTTCCTATACTGTATTTCCAATCCATTTCCAATGGCTGACTGGCTTCCTGTTCAGTTAAACCCTCACATGGGGCACTATTCTCTGGCACCTCACTTTTTGGAAGCTCAGGATTTCTAAACCATCAATTTCTGGGTTCTTTGTGCCCAGGAGTTCAGTTCTCAGCTCATCTCTTTCCTTTTGCATTTCACTGTAAGCTACAAGGAGAAACAATGCTGACTTTCCAACTTAGCTTTGAAATAAATATCCAAGTTCATTGCTTTCAAGTTCTGCCTTCCAACATCAGAATTCAATTTTGCCAAATTCTCTGCCATTTTAAAATAAGAATCACCTTTCTTCCAGTTTCCAATAACCCATTTGTCATTTCCTTCTAAGGTCTCATCGGTAGTACCTTTAGAATCCATATTTCTACCAACAGTTTCCTCAAAGAAATCTAGGCTTTTCTTGTCAAGAACCTCAAAATTCTTCCAGCCTCCACCTGTCACTGTTTCCAAAGCTGCCTCTACATTCTATGGCAATTGCAATAGCAGCACCCCACTCTCCTGGTACCAAAATCTGTCTTAGTTTTCTGGACTGCTCAAGCAAATATCATGCAATGGGTTGGGTTAAACAATGGAATTTTTTAAACTCTATTTTTAAAGATGTTTTAGATTACAGAAAATATAGGGGATTCCCATATACCTCACCTCCTACCCCTCTCACATTTTCCCTATTAATAACATCTTACATTAGTGTGGTACATTGTTATAATTGATGAACAAACATTGGAGCATTGCTCCAAACCATGATCTATAGTTTACATTATGGTTTACACTGTGCACCATACAATTTTATAGGTTTTGACAAAATATATAGTGGCTTGTATCCATTGTTGCAGTATCACGGAGAACACTTCCAATGTCCTAAAAATGTCCTATGTTCCACCTATTCTTCCTCTCCCCGTCCCCCCGGAACCTCTGGTAACTACTCTCTTTACATCAATGTTACAAGTTCTTCTGTTACTACAATAATAATAAATCTACTTTGGTCCATGGCTGCATTCCTGTCTTATATTTGCTCATTCCTCAATCTTGAGGATTTGGGGATGATGATGCCTGCTCTGCTTCAGATTGAGAGGGGGTTTAGATCTTCTGGGGCAGATGGAAGGAACTGTTTTGCTTGCAGTTGTAGATACTCTTTGCTTTTGGGGATGAAGGCTGTCCATGATTATAATTTTGTTAGTTGTCCCTGGCAAGTCCAATGAACTGGAGAGTAGGTGTTGGCTGCCACTCTACTGAGATTCAGGGCTCAACCAGCATATAAACAGCTAGAAGATTTAAGTCTCTGGGACATATATTTAATGGGTATAGTGCTAATTATAGGTTCAAATAAAAGGGGTAGAAGAATCATGTGTAGGGAAATTATAAATGAGTCTAACTCTGTTACATTGGGGAATAGGTTATCATATAGTCTGAGGTAAGGCCCACCGATGGGGTGCTGATTTCATGCTGGTTGTGTGCCTTGCATATAGTGTCCAGATGTTTCTAGAATGCTCGGGAACACCTGTTTGAGGCTTTGTTTACTGTGGCAGTTAGATCTGCCTGAGATGTGCATAAGTGTAACCTCTGGAATGACCTCCCAACTCACTTTGAACTCTCTTAGTTGTAAAAACTCTTGTATTTAATATTTTCCCCTTTTTGTCAAGGTCTTTTTCCAAATCCATCACTGATTGGAGCTTGGTATTAATCCCTTGGTGCCAGGGAGGCTCAACACAGGAGTCATGTCCTATGCCGGAGGGAAGGTAGTGAGTTTATTTGCTGCGTTTGACTTAGAGAGAGGCCACATTTGAGTAACAAGGAGGGTTTCAGGAGGTAACTCTTAGGCAATAGATGTTATTAGGCTAAGTTTCAATTTTACAAGGATAAGGTTCCTAAGTACAAGCATTAATATCAAGGGCTTGGTGTATTGGTCTGTTTTCTTTTATTAGGCGCTGCCTATGTACTCTAGATATTCTTGCCACTCTATTAGAGAATGTAGCAGGACTCCCCAGGATGGGAGTTTAATTTTTTTTTTTGGTTATTGTGTGGGTCTCCACCCACTGATACAACACCCCATGACCACATGAACACATTCATATTCCACAGAGGCATGTCCCAGGTGCACACTTCTCCATACATCTCCCCACCACTGACACCCTGCACTAGAGACCGTCTCCTGCCATAGTTGCCAAAAGAACACTCCCACAATTGTATTCTCAACCACAGTTCTCAACCTCCCTAGACTTCCCTTGTTCCTTTCTCCAGCCCTCTTCCCAGCTCTATGGATAGCCCAAACTCCCCCCAACCCTGCTCACACTAACACTCCAGTATCGTTGACTCCACTCACATCACTGCACCACCATCATCCCCATCCACTGCCAAACCTCCCCTATGCACCTTATCATAGATTCTGCCCAGATTGAGCATCAGCTCACCCTCTCTACTCCCTTTTTATCTCCTGGTAATCTATCTTCCATACTCTACCTCTTTGAATCTGCTCAATAGCCTTAGTTCATATCAATGAGATCATGCAATATTTGGCCTTTAGTGACTGGCTTACCTCATTCAGCATAAGGTCTTTGAGTTTCATCCATATGTTTGCATGTGTCAATACAACATTTCTTCTTACAGCTAAGTTATATTCCATCATATGTATATACCCTATTTTATTTATCCATTTATCTATTGATGGTCACTTGGGTTGCTTCCAACTTTTGGCAATTGTGAATAATGCCCGATGAGCATTGGTGTGCTTATATCTGTTCATGTCCCTGCTTTCAATTCTTTTGGATATATTCCTAGTAGTTGGACTGCCAGATCATATGGGAATTCTATAATTACCTTCTTGAGGAACCACCAAAACATCCTCCACAGTGGCTGCACCATTCTACATTCCAACTAGCAGTGGACAAGTGTTCCTATTTCTCCACATCCCCTCCAACACTTGTAGCTTTCTGTTTTGTTTTGTTTTGTTTTTACTAGCAGCCAGTCTAGTAGGTGTAAGATGACATCTCATTAAACAATGGGATTTATTAACTTACAGTTTGAGGCTGGGGAAAAGTCCAAATCAAGACATTAATCAAGGCAAAGCATTTCTCCCAAAGAATTTTCTGGGGCTGGCTGCCGGCATCCTTGGTCCTTGGCTCCTCAGTCACATGGCAGTGTACATGGCGACTCTTCCTGGCCACTCTGTTCTCTTCTGGGTTCCACTGAATTTCAGCTTCTTGCTCCGGTGGCTTATTCTCTCTGGCTGTCTGGATTTCATTCTGCTTATAAAGGACACCAGTAATAGGATTACGACCCATTATGATGGAGGTGGGCTACACCCTAACAGAAGTAACTTCACCGAAAGATTCTGCTTGCAGTGGGTTCACACTCACAGGAATGGATTAGATTTAAGAAAATGTTTTCTGGGTACATATAGCTTCAAACCACCATATATACCCTGGCAATCCCATTTCTAGATATACACACAGAAGGATTGAAAGCAGGAATTTGAGTAGATATTTGCACAATGATGTTCATAGTGGCATTATTCACAATTGCCAAAAGATTGAAGCAACCCAAATGTTCATCAACTGATGAATGGATAAACAAAATGTAGCATGTACACACAATGGAATATTAGTTGTAAAAAGGAATGAAGTTCTTATGTATATGACAACATGGATGAACCTTGAAGACATCATGTGGGGTGTAATAAACCAAACACAAAAGAACAAATATTTGTATGATCTCACTGACATAAAATAATTACAATAAGCAAACTCATAGAGTCAGAATCTAGAATATAGGCCACAGGGGATGAGGTAGGGGAATGGAGTAGGTAGTAAAGGCTTAAAAATTGCAGAGTTTCTATTTGGGATGATGGAAATGTTTTGGTGATAGTCAGTGGTGACAGTGGCACAACACTGTAAGTGTAATTAACAGCACTGAATTATATGTGTGAATGTGGTCAAAGGAAGAAATTTTAGGTTGCATATGTGTTATTAAAATAAAAAAAAACTTTTTAATCCATGGAACTGCACAAACCGTGAACTCTAACTTAAACCATGGACTATAGTTAGTAATACAATTTTTAAAACATGCTTTCAATATGTTATAACAAATGTACCACACCAATGCAAGGTGTTAATGATAGGGTGATACATGGGTATCCTGTATTTTATGCATGTTCGGTAAACCCACAACATCTCTAATAAAAAAAAAGATAAACAACGAAACAGAGAAAGAATAACATTATTTTAGCACGGAAGGATGAGGGCAGGCTTTTGAAACCCCAGGTTCGCCACTTTCTAGGTAACTGCAGTTTGTTTAACTGCTTAACTTGCCTAAACCTCTGTCCCCTTATCTATAGAAGAATCTATATAATGGGGAGGATTCCTGCTTGACGGCATTACTGTTGGGATCACCCATGATCCTTGTGGGTTCTGAGACATGGTCCTCCGTACGTGGGTGCGACAGGTGTTAGCGGGGCCTCTTTCGGCTCATGAATGGACAGTGGTTCATAACCGGAGCCGGGGCAATAGGAGGACAAAAGAGAAAGACTTTGGGTGCTGTGGGAACGGCACAGTTATGAGGTTAGAACTTCTCATCGCTGAAGGCTGTGCAACAGGACAGTGATGGACACACTACCACCGCTGGGCCTGATTCAGCCTCCCTGCTGCAGCCCTGAGCCTCCTTGCCTGAGCTTTTCCCATCCTGCACAGGCAGCTGCGTTCTCCCTCTACACGTCCCAGCTGCCTCTCCCAACGCTGCCGCCAAATCAGGTAACTCCTGCCTCCCTTTGCATGCCTCCCTGCCCTTCACCAGCCCAAAGAGAACCCTTATTGTATGTTATATTTAGGTTTTATTTCTCCAAGCAAACTTTTCTGACCTTCCACGTACAGTCGCATTTAAAACCTAAGTTCTGCTCCTTTAACTATGATGGTGTGGTGGTGTTTTTATTTCCTTGAGAGAACTTGACCTCGGTGAACCATGTGGCAAAGCGACAAGACAGAACAAGAGTCACAATATGCATGGGAACGAACGTCCAGACATGAAGGCAGACGCTGTCACAACAACTCCAGAGGTTGGCAGTTTCTGGGCCTCTAAGGTAGAATCTTTTTTTTTTTTTAAACTAGACAAACCACAGCTACTTGTGTGGTTGGTTGTAGTGAAAGGCCACGGTTCTCCTATCATATGATCTCACCCAGAGCTGGAGTTCTTCCAGTGAGCAGGTGCTAACGGTCCCTGAAAACCAGCTTTCAAAAGAGACCCTGGAGGGGTCAAAAAGACCCTCCAGCTGTCATCCCAGAGTGACATGCTTTTGAACTGGAAAGATACCCACGTTTCCCAGGAAACTGCTATCAGATGCGAGCAGATATTCCAGTGCACAAGCAGAATGCAATCCATCCACAATTTCTTTAGTTGGGAACCTACTGTGTGCCAGCTACTCTGCTGCCGGATCCCACCTCCCCAATTTTGTCTACACAACTCCTTCTGTTCTTTGAAATCTCAGTGAACCATCACTTTCTTAGGAAAGCCTTTCCTTCTGTTCCCGACAAGGCCAAGTCCTCCTTTCACACACTATGGTATTACTATGCAACCCTCCTTACCACAAGTGAACTTGACATTGATTTATATTATTCTTTGACTCATTCTCTCTCCTCCTCCAAGCTGTAAGCACCATGAGGACAGTGGCTCTGCCTGTTTGGTCACCACTGTATCCACAGAGCCTAGCAAGCACTCAGTATTATTTGTTAATAAATGCATGTCTTATGTGGCCTGCAGCCTTAGGTGTTGTTGAGGTAATATCTCACCTGACATGGTTTGGGGAGAGACAAGGTGAAGAAATATAAATTAAGGAATGCAGTGCATTATTTCTTCCTTTGAGAGACATAGATTGGCTCACACTGGCGGTGAGCTGGGAAGCCCCCTCTCCAAAAATAAACAAATGAACATATTACCCTGATTTGTACCATTTGCCAGTTTCCATTGTGTAAATACTGCTGCCATGTCCAATTTGAAGCTATCAGTGTGAAGTCACTGAACCTGAATTGGGAAGAAATGCACACCATCAGCTTTCATGAGCCATTCTGAACTTCACTAGCACACCTGCCTGGCAACCATGGGTATTCTTAAATATGGCATTGCTGCTATGGTTCATCATAACTGAAGACATAAGACCAGTCTACAACACCTTTCAGACCTTCGAAGTTTGTGATGGGGAGCCCTATGGAATGGAGCCACATACAAACGATTCACCAGGAAAATCCAGCATCACTGGGAATGGACTATTAATGTTTTAATCTGCATAGGATTGAAATTACAGTTAGGATCCTGGTAGATGGACTATAGATTCCTATTTAAACTCTGGGGGGAAATCTGACCTGGAAACATGGGTTTTCATTTTACAATCTTATTGATTTAATGCAAGGACAAGAATGTTTACTCTGTAGATTATTGTCTGGGCCTCAATGGGTAACTAAAAAACTCAGCTTAATAAGTAAGCCCAAAATGAATCGAAGGACTTCAGATAGGGTTTTTTGCTCTAGACTCTATTCCTAAATCTCTACCATTAGAAGTTCTATTCTTTGATTTTTTTAAAAGCTCATTAGAGCTTTAAAGTCACTATGAAAGCAATTATTCTCTAAAGACAGTTGGCACTTGAATCCTTTATCAGCCAATGTTGTCACCATAAGCAAGAATAAGAACCAGCAAAATTAAACTAGATTAGCTCCAGTAGATGGGAGCAGAGGTACTGGAAGGAGAATTGAAAGTCTGCATAAACAAGTTAGCTGTTTCATTTTAATTTTATTTGTTTTGTTTTGTTTTATTATTTTATTTTATTTATTTTGCAAACTCTAGCCAGATATTCTCTTTGGGTTTTTATGATAACTAATATTTTATTTTTCAGCCATGTGTTCATGTAGCATTTATTGAGCAATCACATTTATTTTATTGAGATGCTTTATAGGAGCTATGAATTTAGAAATAAAAGATAGTTTTAATTATTTGCAACGTTCAAAAAACTATGGCTAAAATTAACATTATTTTTTTGTTAAATAGAAAACATCAAGATCCAGTTTTCTCAATGACTGCTTTTTTTACTCAAAAGTAGCACCTATGGATGTTCCACATGTAATATTTTTGGAAGACCCATCAGTGACTTTGGTACATTCCACAGGCCCCATGTTAGCAAATTCTTTGGCATTTGCAGAGTGCCTGATTTTTGGATATAGCCAATGTCATGTGGAGTCAACTGTAGACTATAGTATGGTTGGGTGTTAATCTTGGGGATGCTGTTGGGAGGAAATGAGTCCACCTCTCGGTAATGGGATGTATCCCTACTGGACTCACTCTAAGGATTAAATTCAATGTGCTGATGCACTCTGAAGCTTCTAGCACAGTCTTTGGCACAAGTAGGTACTCAAAAGCTTCCATTTAATTGACTATAGATTTAAATAAATAAAACGAGATCTCAGTAAAAGGTCTTAAGGTTGAGAACATTATGCAATAAACACAAGACTGAAGCAGTAAATGGGGGCAGATGTGATAATAGAATCTTTGATGTTGGCAGAAAGGCAAACTGGAAAATATTCATCCTTCAGAAGTTCAAATCCACCCACACTGGAAATTGTCACAAATGTTCTCTTGCTCAGGAATAAAGTATACTCTAACTTGTACAGCTTGTCTTGTTCTTTTAAGCTTATAATAGAAAGAGGTCAAGGGGCAAAGAGAGGACGACTTATAGTTCTAACAAAATTAGGTTGAAATATATTAGAACTGAACTGGGCCAAAAATGCTGAACTGATTCAGACACTGAAACAATGAGAAGCTATGTGGCTCAGATTTTGAAGAGTGTAGAAAAAAATCACCATCCCTTTGATACTCTGAAGTTCTATCAGGAAAGTTTCTTGGCTTTGAAATATTGTAGATCCATTTTGAGGGACTGGGTAATTTCTCCTCCTCTCAGTTGCGTTGCTTGGCTTGTGACAAGAAAACCTTCTGCATTTATGTCAGTAACAAAACACAGCATAATTGCATCTACATTGTGATAGCTTCCTTTCTAGTCCCGTAAATTATTGGTGTTGCTTTGCAAGAAAACATGGCATTGTAGGCATTTCTCAAAGGTGAATTTTTACAGATTGATGGTCCCCATAGCTGTCCACCATGGGCTGAATTGTGTCCTCCCCCCCACCCCCCAGAAAAGCTCTGTTGACGTTCTCATCCCCAGTAACTCTGAATGTGACCTTATTTGGAAATAGGGTTTTTGCAAATGTCTCTTAATCCAATATGACTGGTGTCCTTAGAAGAAGAGGAAATTTGGACACAGACTGGTAGGCAAGAGAGGGTAGAATGACAATGCAACAACAGAGGCAGAGAATGCCACGGATGACTGCAAACCACCACCAGAAGCCAGGAGTGGGGCATGGACCAGGTTCAGCCCTACAGATTGCAGAGGGAGTACAGCCCTGCCGACACCTTAATTGTGGACTTCTAGGCTCCAGAACTCTGAGACAATAAATGTCTCTTGTTTCAAGCCACCCAAGTTAGCGGTACTTTGTTATGGCAGCCCTAGGAAACTAAGACAATGCCAAATCTTATCCCCTGGATCCTGGGAATATGTTCTTTTATATGGAAAAGGAACTTTACAGATGTGATTAAAGTTAAGGACCTTCAGCGGAGGGATTAGCCTGGATCATCCAGGTGGCTCCAACCTAATCACAGGAGTCCTTAAAAAGTGGAGAACCTTTCCCATCTGAAGTCAAGTCAGAGGAAGATGTGACTACACGAGAAGCATCAGAGAGCTGTGACTTGATGACTCGACCCACTATTATTGGTTTTGAAGATGGAAGAAAGAACCACAAGCCAAAGAATGTGAGTAGCCCTTGGACGATAAAAATGGCAAGGAAATGGATTATCCTCTAGAGGCTCCAAAAGTCTCACAGACCGCTAACATCTCAATTTTAGCTGGGCAAAACCCATGCCAGACTTCTTACCTATAGAACTGTAAGGTAATAAATTTGTGCTGTTTTAATCCACTATGTTTGTGGTAATTTGTTCCAGAAGAAATAGAAAACTATCACCACTAATATCAAATGTTTGTTCTTTGCTTTGTTTACATGTTTTTCTTTGTGCATGCTTAACTTGACTTTTGATGTCAAATAATAGCATCTCCTTTTAAAGACATCTTACATGGCAATTAAAATCAACACATATAATATCAACAATCCATGTATTTCAGTTGAGTTAGCTGCAGTACAAACAGCTATGACAAAGTCCACATATGCTCAGGCCATGACAGCTACATTACAGCTGCTACCTCACTAACAGTGACTGTAGGATGCCACTGATTGAAAGACGCACCCCAGTTTCAGAAAAGTTAAAATGTTGATGAATCTTGGAAACATTATGCTGAGTGAAATAAGGCAGGCACAATAGGACAATTACTGTATGATTCCATTTACATGAAATGTCTAGAATAAGCAATTTCATAGAGATAGAAAGTAGATTAGAGAAGGTTACCTGGGGCTGGGAGGAGGGGGAATGGGGAGTTATTGAGTTTTTCTTAGAGGTGATGAAAAAGTTTTGGTAGTCCATGGTACTGATGGTAGCACATCATTGTGAATGTAATTAACACCATGAAGTGTATGCAAAAATGGTTAAAATGGCCTATGTTATGTTATATAGATGTTAGTATCATAATAAAATTTCTGAAAATGTAAACAAGTAGAACTTATGAATTATGGAAGATAGGGAGATAAGACTGTGCTCTCCAGTTCTCCACAATGCCCACCACTCCCCATCAGCTACCTTTATTCACTAGCATTACTTGCCTGGTTCCTGGGGTCCTTGGCTTAACCTCTCAGTTTTGTAGATGAGAAAATGATTCCCACTCCCTAGCTTCATCATAAGGAGGAAATACATTATAAATATGGAGAGCTTTGAACATTGCAGGGGGTTATTCAGATGATCAAGATGCTTCTGGTCACCAGATTTGAATCTTTGGCACTCTTTTTCTTTGCTATGGCCCCCCCAATCCCTGTCCAGTAAGTCCTCAGAGCTTTCTTTCTTTTCCATTTCCGTTGTCCCCATGCTGATGCTCAATTATTCTAATAGCCTCCTAATGGTTCTAACCCTGGTTGTTGTTTCTCTTCTCCTTCAGTCTCCCTTATAAACACGTGGCTAAATTTTCTAAAATAAAGTCTAACTTAGGTCTGTCTTTCTTAGTAGGCAACACTAAAACTTTAGTGCTTCCAGATTTTCACTGAAAGAGCACAAACCCTTAGCCTGGTTTCCAAAGTCCATAACAGTGTTCCTCTCTACAAAAACATACCCTAGACCCAATGTGTCTTTATTGTCCTGATCTCACTTTTCTCCTCGATGCATATCTAAACCCTAAGATTTCATTAGAATTGAGCTCACCCCTGTATTGACAATTTGCTGATACATTACACTTCATCTGAGACATCTTCCTCTTATGCCAAATCCCCAAATCCTACCCACCTTTCAAGGAAGGGTCTGCCCGAGTTTTCCACCTCTCCTAAGCACTTGGCAGCCACTCTAGATCAAGTCATATACATTGTTTGAATTACTCCTTTGGGCAATTGATTTTGTTCTTTATCTCTATCTAATTGATGTATATAAATCAAGGGTTTTCCTCCAATCAAATTTCAAGCTGTTTGGTATAGTGACATTTACTGTACTTTCAGCAGTTAAAATTCCATCCTTGCCACTCCCTTGCTGTGTGGCATTGGGCAAGTCACTCAATCTCTATGAGCCTCAGTTTCCTTCTCTATAAAATGAAGATAATGTATGAGAAGGGGCCTAAGTGCCTAACCCATAGTAAGTTCTCATTAAATGTTTATTTGAATAGTATTCTTTTATGAGCTACAATCCCATCCCCATTATTCTGTCCACAAATTCATAAAGGCTCCTGATGAGACTCATGATTTTGGTGTAATTCTAACCTTTGGAATGGCTTGTCATTTGCCACAACTACCGCAACAAATGCTATGTTGGCCAGAGGACAGACACTCCCACAGCCTGGGGCTTTGTCAATGAGGTATTGAAGGAAAATACTACCATCTTTTGATTCTGAACCTCATTTATTTTCTACCTACAGTAACACCTGCCTCCTTAACAAGGGTTTAATGAGGTTCAAATGAGATAAAATATGTGAAAGTGTTTTATATGTATTACAAAGCACTATTAACTTATGTTATTATTCTTCCAATGTCCTTTTTTACAACTTTGTTTTAATTAAATTGCTTTTCCAAATGCAATAAAAGAGGCTACAAACCATTGTCAAAGATCATTTTTTCACTTATTCTCTTTGCCAACAAATATTATGGACAGGTCACAATGAAGAGATACAAAGATGTAATACGCCCCCCCCTCAAAAACCTTCATATTATCCTTTTTTCCTTCTCACCTTTCACCTTAAGTCATCCTGTTTATCAACTGAACATTTTACATGTCTGCACATGAGACAGGATGGGGTGGGGATAGAAGCTGAGTAGATGACGCTGAAGGAGACTCATTTGTGTGAATAACTCAGTTGTACCATGTGAACCACAAGGACTGTATTTGTAGTTCAGTGAGTCTTCTAGAGATGAAAAGTCTGGAGGCAGAAGAAAACCACCAAAGGGTATTCTTAAATAAAAAAAAAAAAAAGTATACCTACTGAAACCTCTGACCACATATCATTATGACTCACAGTAAAATGGTCTCTGGTGATTCACTGCTACTTATTTTTTTAAGCATGATAATTATCTTTTCTGTTTAAATTGAGCTTTTCTTATTTCCAAAAACAATTTTTTTAGACCCTTGGGGCTTTGTTGGATGTTTAGTCCACTGTTTAATGTAAATAAGATTAAATAGCATGAGCCTTTTAAGTCTAACATGAGAGTTGGTTACACTTTTGTAAATACAGGATGTATTTTGAGTTTCCATTCTAGATCACTTTTTGAAAGAATAAAACACTTTTTAAAAAAATTACAAGTTAGCTACAAAATGGAACTTTTAAAGGTAATTTATTAAAATGCAATATCAATTTCAAATATTGAGCAATTGAAGATAAGTAAAGGAAGAGAGGGAGGGAGGGAAAAGTCTGAGGTATTTTCACTGTCTTTACTTCAACAAGCATTAGCCTATTTCAAAACCAATATCAATTTCATCCTAAGTGAGTTCTGACATGTGCAAGATCACGGTTTTATTTTATGTGAAAAATGGCCCGGCCTAAGGCAGAGAATCTTCTCCTGAGATATTAACCACTTCAACCATTCTCACTACTGCATTTGTTCTTCAATGTGTGAATTCATCTGATAGGTACATGCAACTGAATTCTCCATTAAACGATTGAGCCTATGTTTTAAAATGCCTGATAATTTCCAAATGAGGAAATAACCTGAAATTCTCTACAAGAATAGTAAAGCATAGCCTCATAGCCTCCAAGCACTAGGGTGCCACATGGACACGGTCCTTATTCCCCTTTGAAAATTGGACACATCCAGCATGATACTTGGCACATCATAGTTTGTTGTTGTTCAATATGTTCTTGTTGAATTGCAATGAAGTCATAGAAAATAATCCAACTTGAGAGAGGAAGTGTGCCTTTTAATAATCCTGCCTGGCCTGGCGGGCAAAAAACTGAACTTTTCCAACATTTCTTCAGTTACTTAGCACTGCTACTAATTTACACTTTGCACTTAGCTAAGTCAATTCCTCCCTCTGACTGCTTTTCCACTGCTTGTTGTTTCATAACTAACTCTTTCCTGAATATGTAATAAGACTGTCTTATCTGACGTTAAACAATTATGAATATATTCTTAGCACCCACCAACCTGAACACATACATAGTCAGAACACATAGAATACATGGTCAGAGTGTCGATGCTATGAATGCATTCAAAGGCTGCCGTTTAAGCGTATTAAAGTGCTAAAATAAGACTTATGCCAAATACCTACTCACAGAATTCCATTACATTTTAGAAAAACCCCTGGTCACGTTCTCACGTATGTCGGGAACATATTTAAAAGAAAGTGACCCAGTCACTTGGGACATAATCATGCTCTGAGAATTTATTCTAGATCTGACCCTAATTATGACTTTTTGTCTTTTTATTTTCTCTTAAATCTCTGTATTTATAGAAAACTACTGAGACGACAACTGACTGATGCCCTGCTAATAAGAAATATATGTTTTTAATACAGAAGTTTTTCAGTTGTCTTGTATCATTTAATCAAGCCAATGAACTGGTAAGCTTGGTAATATTACTGACTTATTATTTAGATAATGTAACCAAGCAGAGGACCAGGTCATAGAAAAGACATAAATTAGTTCAATATATATGCGGGGCCCATGCTCAGGAGTAATGTGGATGTGCCTCAAAGGAATCCCACATTTAAGAAAGAAATTCAAAGAAGACTAGTTGTTCTAACTATCAGTAGATGCTATCAACATTGTGTAATGAGCTACATGCAGTTTATGCACATCTATTAATTTGCTATTTAGTAAACACTAATATTAGCACTCAGTAAGTGTTGAGCACTGTCCTAATAGCATTACTTGGAACTCTTTTAATCCTCCTAACAAATTTTGAGAACGGTATGATTATGGTTCCCATTTTACAGATAAGGAAGCTGAGACACAGAGACGTTAAATAACTTTCCGAAGGTCTACACAGCAAATAAATGAAGGAGCTGAAATTCAAACCCTGGCACTCTGGATTTTAAGTTTCTGAAGAGCAAGGATTGTTTGCAACAACCTTGTACTCCTGACATAACTAACACGAAGCATTGTATTTAAAGGCCTTTCCTAAGTATTTGCTGAATTGGCTTATGACACCAGTAGACATTTTTGTGGTCACTAGAATTGAGTGAGCCTTACTGTTTAAGCCACGCAAGCTGGCCACGGTCTCCAAAGTAAACTAAAGCTGCTGCTGCTTTTAATTGAAGTTTATTGTGGCAATCAGAGCTCTAGTGAACTAAACAAACTGGAAACACCGCCACACCTTGTTCTGCAGCTTAGAAACTGGGTAACATTGGGTGGCTTAGCAATCTCTCTGGACTCCACTTTCATCAGTAAAACAGGAATATCAATACCCTGAGAAAGAAGCCGTAAGAATGAGATACAGCAGAGCAAAGCACTGAAAAAAGTAATAGACAGTATTCAAGTGATTAACACTAATAATAGTTATTATTCGTCTCCTCAGCCCCAAAGCACACCTCCAGCTGATGGAAGCCAGCCTGCCTGGTGCTCCCGGATGCTTTTCTCTCCTCTGCTAATTAGGGGTAAATTAAGTGACATCCCTCTAAAACCATCATATTTTCAATACACTCCTTTTTTAAGCTCTGTTTTTAAGCCTGATTGTGAAAATAATTTTGCGATGTTGCAGGAGAACAAAGCAATTTGGTGTTTCTGATTAAGGAACTCCTCTGAGGCGACACTGGGATTAAATTCACCCTGGAAAGCAGATGTTACCATATCAAAACCACAAAATGTTATCAGGGCGTTTCCCTCAGAAAACACTTACTGGCAAAAACTTCTGACAATCACCATGAAAAAGTTAACATTTTTCTCTTTATAAGAGTTTAAATTAGAAAATTTAGAAAATACAATGAAGAGAGGAGTGAAATTAAAATCTCCAGATATTCTATCACTGAGAAAAACACAGGCCTCAGAAAGGGAGGGAAACGTTCCAAAGTGTCGGCAATATCTGCAGCTTGCCTTTTACTTCTCCAACAGATATTTTTCATATCATTAAGTATTCTTGTGCAACATCAGTTTCAAAAGTTCTTCGGAATTCTATTGTATGGATTACCAATAATTCAGTTTATTGAAGAGTTGGTTATTTGCAATTTTTTTGGTATCATAAACCGTGCTTATAATGAATATTTCCATGCACAGATATATCTAAAATCTTGGGATACAATTCTGGGGGTGGACTCACATGATCCAAAGGTTTAAATGCTTTTAAGTACTTTAATACTTGCCAAAGTACTGCTGGCAGTGAGTGAACCTTGGCAATGATAAAACAAATCTTTGTGTATTTGTTGTTCTTTTTGAAAAAGTGGTATCTTGTTGGATTTTAAAAATCTGTATATCTTTGGTTACTCACGATTCCTTAATTTAAAAATATATCCATCTGTTCTCTTTATTTTCTTCTTTGATGAAATACCTATTCATGTTATTCTTCACCCTCTTATTGGGCATCTTTAATTATTTATTTCTGCATACAATTTGTTAGTACTCCTTTGTTGTATATGCAACAATATTTTTATCAGTCTTTTTCTTTCGATTTTTAATTTTTGAGATTTTTAATACCAAGTTTTTAATATTTATGGAATTTAATCTGCTGCCTTGGGCATCAAAATGAGAAATTTTCTTTCTATCCAAAGATTGTAAAATTAATAAGTTATTCTCTGAAATGTAAGGTTTTAGTTTTCACTTAAAAAAAAAATATCTTTGGTGAAATGAGATTAGTGGTTGTGTAGGTCTGAGGAAGGAATGCTAAGGGGTGTGGAGTCTTTCTTTTTGGAGCAATGAAATTGTTCTAAAATTTTTTAGATGACAACTGTACAACATTGTGGATATATTAAAAGCCATTGATTACATACTTCGGATAGAATAGCCCAGAAACAGCAGCTACGTACAGTGAGGGAAGCATAGAGAGACTGAGAGGTGAGGCATTTTCTTGTTTATTATTACTATTATTATTATTATTATGGAAATAATGAAAATGCTCTAATAATGATTGAAGTGATGAATGCACAACTTTGTGATTATACCAAATACTGTTGATTGTACACTTTGGATGAATTGTATGCTTTCTTAATAAGTATCAATAAAATTGATTTGTTAAAAAAATAAATACATATATATCTTTGAAATCTATTTTTGTGCAATGCTTGAAGTAGGAATACACACACATATAGGCAGATGTATAGAAGGATATATATAGAGAGAGTATATATGTATATATAGTCCCTCAAATGATTAACCGTTTGTTGAATAACTATCCTTTTCCCCACTGATTTGAAATGCCACTTTATTCACATACCACATTCTTACTTCAAGTTGTATCTACTTACGGAATTTTTGTAGTTTAATTTTAATTGTAATAGCTTTTTATTGCCTTTTAAAAATTCATAGGACAAATCTCTCCAAGTGCTGTTCACTTTCTAAAATTTCTAAGCCAGTCTCATTTAGATTTTCTTCTAAATAAGTTTAAAAATCATTTTGATATGTACTTTTTACAGCTTAATATCCATAATTTGTCCATTAGTGATCTAATAATGCTTGTTCTTTCATGAGGCCCTTAAAATTGCAATTAGTTGGTAGAAGGAAGCAAGGTTGTAAATTAAGGAACATGATACCGGAAAAAGCTCTGACTTATTTTCTTAATGTCTTTAATTCTATGATAGAGTCTTTTAGATAAAGATTTACCGAAAACAAGAAGTTGAACTCATCTCTCGTTAGTCATAAAATATTGTTGCTTTTTACCCAGAATATTTATAAAAGTTTGACCTGTGTGATTCAGTCCAGAGTCATGTTTTGTTTAAAATAATGCAGGTTGTGAACTAAGCACAGTTTTTATACTCATAAATCATGAAAAGGACATATAGGTTCTATACTTCCTTCCCAGTCCAGATCACATTTTCTCTCTTCTATGAGGCTTCTCCGTTCTCTCCATGCTTTTGTGTCCTCTCCTTCTCTGAGATTAGACTGTCCCTTGGCAACTACCTTTTATTGTTGGATGCTGTCTGTATGTGTATGTGCAGCTGTGTGTGCATTTGGTGTTGTGTGTATCCAATCTCTCGAGGGCAGATTGCAAACACCCTACAGCACCTTACATAAACAAGACACGCCTTTGAAGGGTTATTTCCAATCCTGTGAGTCCATGTTTTTGTTTTGTTTCCACCAAGATTATGCTATCTATTTACATGTAGTCATAATTTCTTTGTGGTCTGAAACTGGTCTCTAATTATTAGAATACTTTTTTGATTCAAAATATCATAACTTCTATAATCAATCAGCATTGATTGGCATTGTATTAGTCTAAATCATATAGGAATCTTTACTATGGGAGTATTTTTTTTAATGACTTCTAGGAAAAAACTGTGGAATAAAGCCAGACCACAGAATCTCTCTTCCAATGCAACCAAACTAGGAAAAGTGAACACACTGGGGCCATAAAATTAGAAAAGCATCAATAAGGAGAGAGAAAGAAGATTTTGGTGGGGCACAGCAGCATTCTATAGCTTCTAACTCTTGCCCAGACACAAACAGTAAGGAGGAAAAAAGAAGAGCTAAAAATTTTGTAGAGTAGGTTGACAGTAACTAATGGCAGCTCTGGGAAAGGTCAAGGAAAACTCTTCAAGAGTAGAAGTGCCTAAGATTATCTCAGAACCTTGACTAAGGTCATTACTTACCATCTTATGGGTGCTGTGCTGCCTTGAGGTACTGAGCCCAAACCCCCCTCATCTCCTTTTCATTATGCTACAGAAAAAGTGAATTGAAAGCATAAATCTGCCATCCAACAGTAGCTCAGAGTGGAAAGAACAAACAGGTTGCAAAGATAAATGGGAAGAAAACACCCACACCATTT
>JAQZBX010027588.1:0-28279 GCA_029593785.1 Cabassous unicinctus | reverse complement strand
TAAAGGGGTCCTGAATAGTCAAAGCCATCTTGATAAAGAAGTTGGAGAACTCATACTTAACAATCATAAAATTTATTACAAAACTATAGTGGCCAAAAGAGTAGGGTTCAACATGTAGACCAATATATTTGAATGGAGAGTTCAGAAATAAACCCTTATATCTATGACCAACTTTTTTTTTTTTTTGATGGTGGTGTCAAATTCACTCAATTAAGAAAGAAAGAATAATCCTTTCAAGAAATGCTGCTGGAAAAATGGAGGTACTTAACAGCAAAATGACCCCTACCTCAAACCTTATACAGAAATCAACTCAATATCATTCAAAGACTTAATATAAGTACCATACTATAAAACTGCTAGAAGACAAATGGTAAGCATCTTCAGGACCTTGTGTTAGGTAATGGTTTCTTAAACTTTACATCTGAAGCATGTGTAGCCAAAGAAAAAAACAGACAAATGGGAGCTCATAAAATTAAAAAGCTTTTGTGCATCAAAGAACTTTATCATGAAAGTAAAAAGACAGCTTACAAAATGGAAAACAATATTTGCAAGCCACATATTTGATAAAATTTATCTTTATCATTTAATTAAAAAATAAGTTTATTATTTAATGCATGATGGTATAATGCACCGTTAGGTTTGGGATATTAAAAAAACTACCCATTTCAAACAATCATTGAGATGCTGGAAACTAGCAGATTAATTTGGATCATAGTCAATGCATATCTGTCAAGATAACTCCTTTTGAAAGATTTTTACTCAATGTATGAATCTATCAACAGGGGAACAGTGTATAAGTAGTCAATATAAAGATCACCAGTGGATGTTAAAATCAATGCGGGAACAATTTCAGGAAACAGAATATTCACAGTCTCATAGTAGCAACATTCCTGTAAAACGAAAACAGTGGAGAAGTCTGGAAGACCTAATTAACAAATAATCAAATTTAGCATCACCGATACTGGGAATCACTGACGCTTTATGACTCTTGATGTAAGGTTCTGAGAAGGAGAAAATTTGATAATGCTGTTTTTCCCAAAGATAATTAATCTGAAGTTAATTGTGAGAAAATATAGATGAAAAAACTATATACTTTTCAAAATTACTACATTGGACTCTTCAAAAATAACAATATTAGGAAAGAAAAAAGACAGGGTAGCTTCTATTTATCAGAGCCTATTGATTGCATGAATCTTGAATCAAATATAAATATAAAATGAAAGAATACATATATGAAGACCATTATTGGGACACAATTTAATAGCATTATAATAATCCACAGGAGTTTGAAAGAGGTTTGCAAACTGTTTAATTAAAAAGAGCCACCTCACTTTTAAATATTTCACATCTATATCCAAATAATAGAAACAAGTAAGTCATTTTTCATAATAAATGTTCATTTACTTTAAGTAAATGTGAAAATTTGTGATATTTCTTTATAAATAGGTTTTGTAATATGTATAGTTAATATTTTTGAAGCAAATATAATCTTCAAAATTCTACTCAATCTGCTTGTTGGTATCATTATTACTATTTTCCTACAACTTAGAAAGATGAGTCATTCTTCAAGTTTTTGAAAATGAAGAAAGTGATTTGAGTTCTTAAATTATTGAAAATGGATTACACTTAGTAGTTCCTGGATCTTTTATTTTGGAAATAGAAAGCAATGTTAATCTCAAAGGAATTTTAGGCAATATCTTAATAAAAGTATAATATTTTTCCATGATGTTTTATTTTAAAGAAAAAATAGGAACCTAAAATTGGCTTCATATTTTCAGTCACACAGTCTACACTTTTCATACAATTACAATATCATACCCAGTTTGTTGGGTGTGATAATATTATTCTTGTGATTTAGGAGAATGAGCTTGCTCTAAGGTGAATGTGCTAAAGTGTTTAAATGTAATGATATCTGTTACTTTACTTTTAAATTGTTCAGCAAAAACAATATATGGTCTATTTAGAGAGTACTTTTAAAGAAATTTTGGTAAATCTAAGAAAAAGGCATGCGGTTGTTTGTTTACTATTCTTTCAACTTTTCTGAGCGATTGAAATTTTCCAAAATTAAAAAGTCAGGAGAAGAAAGAAAACAACATAGTGCTGTCACAGTTCATCATTTATGGAGAAAGGAGTGACCTTAGGGTTAAGTGAAAATGGCTTCATTCAAACTAGGCTCACTTTTCCTTGATTCAGATAAAAGAGATCTGGAGCATACCAAGAAATATGCAGAAGGAATATCTGGATAACATGGAAAATTATAGACAGACCAACATGCTTTCAAGAGACTGTATTGAGCAGAGAGAGCACCAGTAGACGTATTCAGTTACCTTGTATTCAATTAAGCCAAGTGCCAGTTATGACCTTAGAGCACTCTTTTTATATAGGTTCCATGTTGGGTTACAGCAAAGACATGATTCAAAGGTGATTATTGGAAGAGATAACCATGAAAACTAAAAGCTATTTACTAAATACAAGTTTATTCATATCCAACAAGTTATTCCATTAGTCAACCAATTTATTTAAAAAACAAACACTGAGAGCTGACAGCAAGGGAATGAGCAAGCACTACTTTGTTCTGAGAGTTAGGAACGTCCTTTCACTGACTGCCTTAGACTGCTGTTTGTACCCAGTAGGATCATCAAATTGGTCATTTACTCACATGTGTCCTTTAGCTACAAACTAAGCTGTGGGGCCAGAGTAACCTCATGGCATAGAGGAAGTAATCTACAGACAGTTGAGGGGCCACAGAGAGACCCAGAAAGATAATGTTTCCAAACTGTTGATGGCAGGCCAGGATTTTTATAAGTAATTTCCTGGAGCCTACATCTGTACCTTCTGTTCTATTGGTTCAAAGTTATTCACCATCCATATTAATGCCTTTAAACTCCTATTAAACAATGGTATTTACAACACATGTTGTTTGTTTACAGGTAATGTTTTATATTTTACAACATGGCAATTGCTTTTTCATGAAAAAATAAATAAATAAAAAGAAAAATTGCATAGGAAATGCAGCTTTTAAAAAGAAGAGTGGAGTTGATTATGGTACCTTAGCTAAAGTAAGCCAATTATCATCAATATATTGAATTGTCTCTTTGGTGTCATATAGGATTTAACACCTTGGATCAATGTATAAAACATTGATTGAAGATAGATGAGAAGTGGGATTTTCCTTTGTATTCTGAGAAAAGGACAATTGTGAAAGGGTTGTTAAGAAAGGAAAACAAGACTCATGCCTGAACCATCAGTGAGTCCTTATTTAGATCTATTTTAAGAAAGAGATTTTAGGCAGGATAGATTAGCTTTTGTCCTTGAACATATACACATAATTTTTTATAGTCAGTTCTAAATCTGTATTCATTGTTGGTTTGTTTCTGTATTTCCATTTTCCTTTTATTCTTTTCATATCTCTGAACATTTACTAGACATTGCATTTGGAAAATTATGTACAGAAAGAACTTGAGGCGTACCATGATTTCATCTCCTTCTGTGACAGATTTTCATTTTTTCAGTCAAGGGCCAGAACTCAGGCAGCCTTTCCTCTGCCTGCAACCCTTTCTCCATTTGATGTCTATGATACCACACTCACGTGGCGTTCCTCCCTCTCACCCCACTATGAGCTCTTTCTACAGCTTTTTTTACTGGTTCCTCCTCATTTCTTTGACAGCTACATGAAAAATTGGCCCAAGGAGCAGCCTTTGGATCTGCTATCTTTTCTTTCTATCCTTATTCCCAGGATGCTTTCATCCAGCCTCATGTTTAAAATCACTATGTGATGATAATTCCCAAATTTTTATCGCTAGTTCATATCTCTCCTGTCAACTCCAGACCTGTACCTGACTATGTAGTTGACTAAATTGAATCCAAAACTTCCAATTATTGCCCGTCTATTTCCTGTCAACTCCTTTCTTGCAAATACCAGGGCCAAACATCACAAATTCATCCTTATCTTCTCTCTTTTTTTTACACTAAGCATGTATTCCATTACCAATATTGTGTGGTCTTCAAAATATATTCAGAATTGGAACACATCTCACCACTCCCACTTCCACTCCTCTGGCTGAAAGCATTCTAAAGTTTTGGATATTTTACTAATTTTTAAGTAGGTAGAAACGCTGAAATTGAGCTCACATCATAGGAAAAACTATTGTAGTCCTTCAGTTTTCAATATGATTTTTTTATTAGAGAATTTGTGAGTTTGCCAACAATCACACATAAAATAGAGGATTCCTGTATACTACCCCACCACCAACATGTTGATTGGTTTCTAAAATTTGTCAGTATTGATGGTAGCATTTTAAAATAATTGTACTTTTTTTTAACATTATTTATCGTTGTTACAATTGATGAAAGATTATTAAAGTAATTCTATCTGTCATAATCTCCATATTTACATTTGAGGTATATTTTTCCCATATACTTCACAATATGATTTTTGCTTTATTTTCAACTTTTGTTAACACAGTGATAAAAAATAGAACTTTCATGTGACAGGTACAGATATTTTACATTATATACATTATGATTCTATATATTTTATATACTTAATATCAAAGTCTGGAATCAAGTATGCTAGTGACCTAAGATTTCACCCTAAGTATATCCAATACGGGATCACACATTTTAATTATATCCTCTAAATTCAAAGATACTATTTCTTTTAATAAATGTATAATTCTTTTTTATATCACTTCATAAAAATTCATCATCTTTTCAATGGAGAACCTCCATACTACTTATGCTACTATTATTCAGCCTGTGGCATTATGGAATCACTTAGGTTGGATTTCTTTCTAGGTCTCTTAGTTCATGTTTTCTCACTGAAATAGAATAGAGGACAAAGTTCGTCTCTCTCAATTTAAAATCATAATGAGAAGGATAATATGCAAGCAGGGGATCATGACTTCATCAGTCTTTCCTTTGATTTATGGGTAGTCAAAGCATTATAGCTAGAATCTATATTCTTCCAAAATTCCACAAATGGCTCTTAAGGGAATCCAATTAAAAAGTGTTGCCATAATTAATTACATTGTTGATTCATTAGTTTTTATGTCTCTGAAGGGGTAACTATAAGTTTCCTACATAAAACATCACCTCTTGTAGCATATTCAAAAAACACATGTGTTTCTTTCTTTTGGAGAAAAGATATTTCAAAAACCTGCATCATTCATCAATATTACAAAAGTCATGAAATACATACTATTTAAAATACAGCAAAAATATTTATGGAAGAATACAGACTGGATTTTCTCATCCTATGGATCCAGGTTTTGTATTGAGAAATAGATGGGTTTTGATAAAGAGTAACCAAATGGGTACTACACTAAGCCACAAAATATGGCAAAAGAAATACTACTACATTCTGGCTTATCCTTCTTTCTTTTCTTTTTTTTTATAATTGCCATGTGTGTAAGTGTGAGAATAGTGGACTATACTGCCTGATATTCCAAATCCTGGAAAATTTATATATTAGTTTCCTTAAGGCTGGGTAAGTATTTTCTCCACATTCTCAACCTAAAGTCTGTTTGGTTGGTGTTCATCCATATAGAGACTTAGCCCAAAATTGGCAGATCTGCCACTTGCTCTAAGTGTTCTTTGTAGAACCTGTGTCTTAGAAATTGGGACATTTAAATACATGTTGTTTTTTTACAGATAATTATTATTTTGAATATTTCTTAGTATCAGATATCTCATTTGTAAATTACATATTACAATACTGGTAAAAGGGTAAAAATGTTGGTGCTACTTACTGGTTATACAAAAAATGCAGATTCTTTGTTTTCCAAGTACAATTTCATTTTGCTCTAGATCCTCTAATCTTATTGCTGGGATAAAAAAAAATGGAATTTACTCACTAAAAATAAATTCATATTTCCAGATTGAAACAGTCTATTTTAGGTTAATTCATTCCCCTTTGGGTAAGTGTTCAGTCAATTCAAACTCTCCTAAAGATCTGCCTCTTATATCTAAAGTTTTTCCACCATACTCTTCTTTCCAAGGTGGCCTTTGTGTGACAGGGGACACTTGAGAGTCTTATGGCAATGTTTAGGAGTAACCAGTCTGCATGTTGTATTTCTCTGCTGGTGCCTACTGACCTCCTTCTGAGGTTCTGCAAATGCCTCAGGGCATTGCTTTTTTCCTCACAGCTTTTGAGGATTAAGTGTCCATGATATAGTGGGGCCCAGTTCCTTTACTTACATTGATAATTTAATTTCAGATCACAGAATTCTAACAATTGCTTTTTCTGCTATGCAACCCGAGGGCATTTCATAAGTTCTTGCATTATATTTCCTGCTTATATCTTTCAAAATTTGTGAGAGCTAAGGTCAGAATTTGATCACACTTGCCCCAGGGGGATGTCAGGTTCAGTTTTCTCAGACTTCATCAGAGTTGAGAATACAGTTATTCTAGACACAAGATGCATAGCCTGTTCTGTTGTCATCTGCACACTGCCTGACACCTTACACTTTGAATCTGTTAATTAAACATACTGAGCACATGGTATATGAAGTGTCAACCAGCCCATTTCTGCCTTCCTAGAAATGGTAGCAGTAGACCATTCTGAACTTCCCAGGTAAATATCTTTCAGGATTTTAAGCATCTGCCTCACCACAATTCTAAGATTTGTATTACCTAGATACTATTTGTATCTACACCAGTCAGGATCAACTAATTCAGAATAATTGATGGATAAATACAGAAGCTGATCTCATACTTCTGAAAAAAAATCCCCATATCTTGAGTGCAGTCTTACTCTGGGCTGGGCATAATTTATTTAATTATTCATTCAGTCTTCCATTCATCAGATAAAATTGAGCTTGAGTCTATGTTAAGCAGTGGAAATGGCACAGTAGAAGACAGACACGATGCTACACTATCTGCATTTGCTACCCATCTGAACTTGGGCAGGACACATGAGCACTCTGAACCTTAATTTCCTCATTTGTAGGATGAGTCATTTAATAGGTCATACCCAGAGGTTTGTTGGACATGGGATCAGAGAAATATGGATATTTTTCTGTAGTAATAATAATAACAAATTATATATTATTGTTTAACTTCTAAAATATGTACTTTTCCTGTTACATCCTTGGAAACTACACTGCCTGAAATATAACTTTATTAGATTATTATTTTTGATAGCAGAGCTTGTAAAAGGTTGTCATACGACTTTCTGAAATAATATATTTACTCTTAATGGAAATCATCTGCAATCATCATTATTGAGGAGCCCATTTGAAACTTTATCTGAATGGCTTTTGTTGTTCTTGTGTTGTTTTTTTAGTTACCAGACCTGGGGATTGAACCTAGGACCTTGTGTGTGCTCAACCTCTTGAGCTATGCTGGCTCCCTCCATGGCTCTGTTTTTCACAATGATTGCCATTTTTGTGTGCCAATATTAGTTAGAGGAGAAGCTAATAGTTTCAATATTGCATAAAGGCAAAAGGGGGAGTATTTTATTAAATTTGTCATAAATAGCTTTGTTTTTTTTGTTTGTTTGTTTGTTTTATACTATGGATAGAAACCATAGTATAGTATCATTAAGGTAACAATTGCCTTGTGACTGAAAAATATATTTTCCAATGACTAAATTACCATCTAGTAGTTTATGGCCATTAAAGTTAACAAAATACTATGTATTTAAATAACTTGCTCAATCTTCCCAAAAGCACAATCAGGTAAGCTAAATATTTATCTTGTTACCCATTTTTATAACTGTAAAATTATAGACAACTTTCTGTGAGTTATGTCATATAAAAAAGCATATATACTAGGTGATTAACAAAGCTGAGATTAAAAATCTGTATTTTTCAATTAATAAAAACAATTAATCTTTTACTACTAAACAGATTCTGAAAAGTGATTATAATTTTGAGGTACAGCTATTTTGCCATTTTTTGTTAAATGCATGTTTTTGAGTTCTTGGTGCAGAATATAAGCACTTCAAAGGTATTTGAAATATATGATGAATTGACATCTACTCTTATTTCTACGTACAGAACTACCAGAATTCAGAACTTAGCATGCCAAATAAGATATCAACTACAGAATTCATTCTTCTAGAACTTACAGATGACCCAGGCTTACAAATCTTGATATTCTTCTTTATGTTCTTCACGTACTTATTGAGTGTAAGTGGAAACACAACCATCATCATGTTAACAATGACAAATGCTTCTTTGAAGACACCCATCTATTTCTTCCTCAGGAATTTCTTGCTATTAGAAATTTCATTCACAACAGCCTGTATTCCTAGATTTCTGATCAGCATTGTTACAGGAGACACAACCATTTCCTATAATGCTTGCCTGACACAAGTATTTTTTTTTTTAAATCCTTTTGGGAGCCACAGAGTTTTTCCTTCTGGCTGTTATGTCCTATGATCGCTATGTGGCTATCTGCAAACCTCTGCATTACACAAGTATAATGAGCAACAAAGTCTGCAACAAGCTTGTCATCAGCTCCTGATTAGCTGGTTTCCTCGTTATCTTTCCTCCAGTGATTAAAGGTCTCCAACTGGATTTCTGTGATCCCAACATTATTGACCATTTCGGTTGTGACTCTTCTCCTTTGTTGCTGATTTCTTACAAGAACACGGCATTCTTAGAGCCCATGGCATTTTTCTTAGCAGTATTCACACTAATGGTAACTTTGACCTTGGTGATTATCTCCTACACACACATCCTTAGAACAATTCTGAAGTTTCCTTCTTCCCAGCAAAGGGAAAAGGCCTTTTCCATTTGTTCCTCCCATATGATTGTGGTTTCCATTTCGTATGGGAGTTGCATTTTCATGTATGTCAAAACTTCAGCAAAGGAAGGGGTGGCTTTGAGGAAAGGTGTAGCAATACTCAATACCTCCGCTGCTCCCATGCTGAATCCCTTCATTTACACCTTAAGGAACCAGCAGGTAAAACAAGCCCTTAAAGACTTGATTTTAAAAAAATGATATTATCAAAGAAACACTGATTAATGTTAAATCTATACCAAAAACCACAAATCAACTTCAAATAAACACAAACTATTGTTCTAGGTGTTAGGTATACCCAAGGGAACAAAGGTTCCTGCCATGGTAGAGTTACCTTTGAAGATCAAGCATCATTACTATGTAAATAACCTAATATTCAGTTAAAGCTAAGAAAACAAGGAAAAACTATAAGTAAAAGGAAGGGTGAGACTTCAAATTCAATAAACTTCATAGATTTCAGTTATTATAAAGTTCTTTTGATTGTATTTTTTCTATATTAAAACTTATTTCCTTGCATGATCTTTTTTCCATTTTTCCAATTTACCAGGTCTGTATGTTCATCTATTTTGCACGTTGGAAGCATAGGAAGACTGTGAGGTGCGACTATAAAAATGGAAGAAACAAAAGTCTTCCTCTTTGTTTTAAAATAATATGTGGCAACCATTAGAGAACATCAAATTCTACCTGAAAATAAATTAACCTAAAGAAAAAAGCATAGCAACCCACAGTTAAAGAGTGGAATTGGTCCTAATTTTGAGACCTAGAAAATGGTTCATCATTGGTTTTTATTTATTGGAAAGGGCTCTGATTTTACTTTACACTTAATTTTATTGAACAAGATATCCAGAATCTCTATGGGAAAAGTAACTGAGAAAGCATGATCTTCCACTATGAAAAGAGGATATTTTAAACTCTCTATGTTACTCTTCCATCAAATGCAGAGAAAGGAAAATAAAAAGAACCAAATATAGGGTAAGAGGCATGTGGGACTTAGTCATACTTGTTAACTTATGTGTAATTGAAGTCATAAAAATATGAAAGAATATTGAAGAAGCAATATTTGAATAGATAATCACCAAAGATTTCCAAAGTATATTAAAACTATCAATTCATTGTTTCATAAGCATCATTAAATCCCCTAAAGACACAAGAAAAACCATAACTGTGCACATCATAGGCAAAGTGTTAGAAGACAAACATAATTACAAAACATTGGGAACATTCATTATCATCAGTAATAAGAAAAACAACCCAATCTAAGTAGAAATTGGAATCCAAATACAATGGAATAGCACCTTCAAATCACTAATGTTAAAAAAGGAATTAAAAAAACCCTGCCAAAACATGGAAATAGCTATCAAAATAAAGGCAAAGAAACACGAAAGAAAAATGGTCCTCTTCTAAAGCCCCTCTATATTGGAAGCAGAGTGGGCATCACCATCCCAAAATCCTCAAGATAAAGGAATGAACAAACATAAGGGGGGATGTAGCTATGGACTAGACTTATAAATATTCTAGTAATGGAATAATATGATATAAAGGCAGTGGTCACCAGAGATTCTGATGGGAGGAAGAAGAAAGAATAGGTGTAACATGGGGCATTTGGGGACATTGGAATTGTTCTGTATAACATTCCAATGATGGATACAGGCCATTAAACATTTTGTCAAAACTTATAAAATTGTGCTAGGCAAATTGTAAACCATAATGTAAACTATAGACCATGGTTAGTAGCAATACTTCAATATGCGTTCATCAATTTTAACAAATAAACCATACTAATAAAAGATGTTGTTAATGGGGAACAGTATGTGTGGGGGAGAGGGTGAGGTATATGGGAATACCCTTTATTTTTGATATAACATTTATGTAATCTAAAGCTTCTTTAAAAATAATAAAATAAAATAAAATGAATTAAAAAATAGAAAAGAAAAGCAAAATGACCCTAAATGAAAGCATGCAAGTGATAAAGGCATGTGAGTGAAGCAACAGTAAAACTCACACCTTGTGGCTTTTTAAATATGCATAAAAGTAAAATACGTGACAATAGCATCAAAGTCAGGAATTGGCTACATATACATAATTCTTGTACGTTTCTTATAAGTTTTTTCAGGATGTGCTAAAAACATTAATGTAGACAGTAAAAAGAAAATAAAGAATGTTATAAAAATTATAAAACTAGAGCTAGTAAATTATACTAAAAAGAATAATGAAAAAAGTACTTAATCCAAATCATTCTAGGAACTGAGAAATAAAGAAATGAAGAACAGATAAGGTAAATAGAAAACAACTAGCAAGATGTTAGTCTTAAAATCAAATAAAACAAAATTATTATAATAATTATTGTAACTGCTGATAAATATAGAAATATTTATAGATATTTAGAGAAAATGAAATGACAAGCTATCAGAATCAGTTTATAGCTTGTATTATTACATGGGAAAATATTTAAATATAACAACATGAAGTATTTGTAACTAAGAGGATGGGATACACAACTATCCAAGAACAAATCTAAACAATGGAAAGTGATGTGGTTATATGCATATCAAACCAACTAGACCTTAAGACAATAAATATCACTAGACATAAGAAGTGAAATTTTATATTGATAATGGAGTCAACTAGACTATAACATACAAATCTTAGATATGTATATTCCTTGTAATTAAACACCAATATATATATAAGGTAAAGATTGACAACAATAATAAGAGAAATAGACAAATCCATAATCCCAGCTAGAGCCTTTAACACATTTTTCAATAAATCAACTTTTCACAACTGCAGTTCCATGGAAGAATTAAGATCCCCCAAATGTAAAAAGAAAAAAAAATCGTCCAAATTAAATGTACAATAAATTATTTTCAAATGACATCTTCAAATAGCTCTAATGGGTGATATTCCATAGTAATTGCACATATAGTGAACAATAAATTGCTTTGCATGGCTTTTCTTTTTTATGTCACTAAAATCTTTGAATATTTCTGTGTCTTTCTACCTAAAGTATGTTTCTTTAAGCAGCATATAGTTAAGCTATTTTTCAGCTCCACTTTGAAGATCGTTTATTTGGCATTAATCTATTATTATTCCACTTACTGTTATATTTTCTTTTATGCCTTGTCATATTATGATCTCTTCCTCCTCTGTTTTCTACTTCTGTGTTGTGGTATTGGGCAGTCTTAGCGCAGCCTGCCACCTTTTTCTGGAACACAAAATTACATTGGTCAGGATCAGGTGTATCAGTCTGGCAGGATAAAACACAAAACTTTAGGAGATAAGGGACTGTGAGTAAATTCCTCCCCATATTGCCCCTAGAATATGTAAACAATGAATACATTTGATTCTGGTGGGCACTCAGGTGGTTTATCTGTCCCTCGCAGGGAGGCAGCGGGGTTCCTCCACTGCAGCAGCACAAGAACACAAAAGAGGGCTGCTAAATATAGAACATCTACCAATGGATTGTGCAGTGACCTGTGCCCTATGTCCCTGGAATAAGAGCTGGCACAGTAACTGAAGCATGAGCTGGCACAGCCATTGGGTCCCTGTGATTCTCTTGAACTCAAAATTGTTCTCACCAAAAACGTCAGCTATGATTTGAATGCTATCCTTGCAGGTAAATGCATTCTGTCATCTCATCTCACTTTTACATCTTCCCTCCCAACAAGATAAAGTTTTTGGTAAAGAAGGCTGAGAATCATGAAGTTAGGATTCGGAAGTCTCTTAGATCTCCAACTAGTGTACAATTTTTGGTACACTTTCATGGAATTATATTTTTTTAGGTAAAATTCACATCACATAATATTCATCATTTTAATTATTTTTCAGTGTACTCTTTAGTGGTTGTTAGTACATTCATAAGGTTGTGCAACCATCACTACAATCTAATTACAGAACGTTTTCATTAACCCCTCCCAAAGAAACCCATCTGCACTAAGCAGTCACTACCCATTTCCTCCTGGTAACCACTAATCTGCTTTCTGTCTGTATGGTTTTGCTTATTTTGGGACATTTCATATAAATAGAATCACAGAATATGTGACCTTTTGTATCTAGTTTCTTTCATTTAGCATAATGTTTTTAAAGTTTGTCCACCTTGTAGAATATACCAGTAATTCATTCCTTTCTATGGATGAATAAAATTCCATTGTACGGATAGACCACATTTTGTTTATCCATTCACCAGTTGATAGGGATTCCTGGTTTTTTCCATTATAAATAATGGTGCTATTAGCCTTTTTATACTAGTTTTGTTTGGAACCACAGTACCCTTAGATGACATTTTTAATGTTGAAAAGACACTGTGATGATGCTCAAGGGTCATAAAAAATGGAAGGAAGAATATGGGCATTCCTTATTTTTTCTGAGATAGAAACATCACTTTAGCAATAGAAATACAGAAGAACCATATTTGAATTGCAATACAATCATATGTCTAAATCTGGAAGTCTTAGTTAAAAGTATTTTACAAAAACATATTATCATTACAAGCAATTCTTCTCACTATATAATTAGAATATTTAAAAAAAAAACTCAGAAGAGAGAAAATTAATAAGGTTGGATTTTACCTAACAATAATTCTGCCTAAAAAAGAAAATAGCAGTAAATGAAAACTTCAGTCAACAAATGATCATATTACAGATGATTTTATAACATTGTATCTTTTCCTTTAATTGTGAGAATGTTTAAGTAGAGGTGTTTCCATGTATGTGTGGTATCCTCTTTAAAAATATCATATTTTAGACATCAATAATCTCCAATTATCCTAATAATATTTGATCATGAGCATGAATTTTAGAAACTCTTAATGAGTTGATTCATTGGAAATTTAGTAGCTTTTAGTCATTTGTAGTCAAATATTCATAAGAAATGAAGAAAAGACTTGGTAATTTTATTGCAGTTCATCATGAGGACACTTGTAAGGCAAGCCTACAACAATGAATAATTTGAGAATGGTTGTTTAATCCCAAATCTGACTTATTTTAACATTTTGATAATTTCCAACTTAAAGAAAAGTTCTAAAAACAGTACAAAGAACTCTATAAAAAGAATTCCATATGCCCTATAAAGTAATAATTGTTTATATTTTTTATGATTTCCATTATTATTCTCTTTATATATATATATATTTATACACACATATACATAAATATACATATTTTTATAATACCATTTGATAGTGAGTTAAGACCTCTTGCCTCTGTATCCCTAACTACCTCAGAGTATATTTCCTAACAAGAATAGTATTTTTCATAACTGAACTATAATTATTTATTAAAATCAGAGTATTTAAAATTGGTGCAACACTGTTATCCAATTCATAGTCCATGTTAACATTTTATAAAATTTTTCAGCAGAGTCCCTTATTTCTTTTTCCCCATATCCAGTTCTAGCATAACCAGTTTATGCATTGGATTTAGCCCTCATTTCTGTTAAGTTCCTTTAATGTGGAATGTTTCCTTAGTCTTTCTTTAACCTACTGTGTTGAGATTTTTAAAGAATTCACGGGACTAGAGCTCATTTGATTTTCTTCAATGTTAAATTGTGATTGTTTGCAGGAATTCACACAGTGATGAATTCTTAGTGCATAACATTATGAGCTATATGGTGTTGGTTTTCACATTACTGGTGATGGTAACTTTGATCACTTGGTTAAGGTATGAAGTCTTAATTTCTCCTTGTGATAAGAAGTAATTTTGGGGGAGCTACTTTATGTAAATATTCTGTTCCTCATGAAACTTTTATCCATTAATTTTAACATCCATTGGTAACATGCTAACTTCATTACTATTTCTATATTTATTAGTTGGCATGTTTTTTCCCTATGGTAGATGTTTTCCCTCTCTCACATATATTAATTTATTAATTTTTATAACAGTATTTAATCAAGGATTCTTATTTTACTCAATAGATTATAATTAATTTCTATCATAATTTCTTTTGATTGTCATATAACACAGATATGATAAGTAGGAGTCTCTACAAAGTGGCTTCTGAATTTGAATTATATGCTCTTCTTAATTTTTTGAGTACTTACTTGCAAGAAGATGACCTCTCCTTGACCTAGCATTGAATATAGCCATTTCTCCAAGCATCACTGCTTCCTTTTACGTGGAGAATGGTATTTAAAAACCAAGATATGACACTTGTTATATTGGTTTGTTATGATTATAAGCCTTTTCAGAACACAGAGATTATGTGTGTGTGTGTGTGTGTGTGTGTGTGTACTATATATATATATATACATACATATATATATATATATATATATATAAAATTTTAGTTGCCAGAATTCCATAAAAATATCATAGATGCGTTGGAACAGTTTTTTTTTAGTGCACCCTTTGGCAAAAATCAATGTATTGGCAGGCCATGCCTCATCTGAAGTCTCTAACATTCTGGTGGTATCATTCTGACATTATTCTCTGCTTCCATCACATGATGATCTGTCTCTTTCTGTCATCTCCTGTGGTTTCTATTCTGTGTCCAATTTCCTTTGCTTATAAGGATTTCAATTTTATAGGATTAAGGTCAAACTTGACTTGATTTGGCCTCATATTAACAGGATCTTTAAAGGTCCTATTTAAAAATGAGCTTTGCAACAATGATCTAGGGGTTATGACTTGAACTTGTCTTTGTGGGAGATGTGAAACAATACCTAATTATAAATATATATATAATGTAAATATATAATATGTAATGTAATGAAAATATTTATATATGATAAGTTCATACTTATACCTCCAATTCCAATGCAACACTCTACAAAATACTTAATAGACATCCTTCTTTCCATATTTGTATTTTCTTTCTCCTACAGGAAGAAACTAGTCTGCCATTTTCTTCAATGTCTCATTTGCATAAGTCTAGAATATGCATTAAAATCGTTATAGAATTGATAACCTATATCACTGCATAAGTGAACCTAAGAATCAAAATTCAATTATTGTTTACAATTTTACATAGAATTTACATGTGAAAAAATGCACAAATATTATGAGCCAATTTGGTGGGTTTTGACAAATGAATATATTGATGGAACCTGCATCCCTATTTACTGTCAAGATTCACACATCAATTGCAAGCTTCTATTCTGAGTTGTGGATTACTTTTGATATTTATAGAAAAACTATGGTCAATATTAAGCACCATTATCCAAGGAGACCTCCCCATTTCTATTATAAAACAGTCATACATGATATCCTGTGGACAAAATTAAGAGAAATTGGTTGTTATTCAGATTAAAATAGTTGCTTTAAAATTTACCTTAATGTTTTTTGGTCTAAAGCAGCCATTTAGTGGATTCACAGATTCTGATGTAAGGAATTTGTACAAAGAGTAGAGCAGATCTTATCCCTGTGCCATTATCTTTAGGGCCTCACATGGAAGACATTAAGACTGGGTTTGGAACCATCTGATGGCATTTTTGATCAAGTGTATGGTAGTTGAATCTGGCAGTCAGTTTGTTTTTTTTCACAGTGAGTTGGCTGGGTTTCAAGGTAAAATATGACAAAATAGAAAAAGCCATAATGGAAACTTGGAATCACGTAACAGCTTTTCTCCCATACTTTGCTAGTTGAGACAGTTATTAGCTTTTGCCCAAATTCAAGAGAATAAACTTTGACCCCTCTTATTCTTGAAAAGAGTATCAACATCATATTGTAAGATTATGTTGGATGGGAGAGATTGCTTTATTGCAGCCATTTACGAAAATGCTATCTTCCACAGAGGTGATGTTGGAGGATGGAAAATGTTGCTGTATTTCTATTTCAACAGATAAAGAAAACATACTGGAAATTTATCTACCACACTGACTTATATATTTAGCTCCTCAAGTTATTCTAGGCAGACGGGCAGCAACACCATTGTTTTGATATTTTTAGAAATATATTGGCTTTTTAACTTTGCATTTACTTTCCTGAAACCCCTTCACTTTTAATTTAGCTTGAAGACCAAAGACTCCACAAATAATCTGGTAATACATTTTCATTGAGCTATTCATGTTTACTATCCCATTGATCATAAGATTCATAGGCAAATATTTTCAAGAACATTGACTAGAAAAATACATGGTATCTATAGGCATAGCCAAAACCTAATACTACTACAATGAATGGAAGATATCCTTGTGCTGGTAGCTTAATCAGCACCAATCCACTAAATGAATTGTTACAATGACATATTCAACAGAAAAATTATAAAGTATTTAATCTATGTGATCTAAGAACTGAGAGCTGAGAGTAAAAACCATAATAGATTATTTTACCCTTACTCTGAAGAAAATGAAATATAATTTTTATTTTTAAGTTAGTGTATTATTTAAATTTTAATACCTTCATATTCAACATAATTTACAATTTGAAACTTACACATAGTCAAAAACTAATGATTATAAGACAGGTCATGAAGTTCATCATATATTCCATTTATTCAATAAATTCATTGGAATATCCAAGAAATTAAACTTGCTTTATATGTTTTTGAAAAAAAATTTGTTTATAAATTCAATTACTGATGTATTAAATCATAGTTTATTTTCTACTGCAATTTTGAAAATGTGACCAATATAAATACTAAAATAAAATTAAACAAATTAAATAAATGATTTATGCTCAAAATTAAACTTTCCTATGTTGACAATTACCATTAGGAATACTCACTCTACAAGATAAAGCTGTACATTATTCTTTTAAAGAGTAAGTGTTCTTGGAACATTTTAAACATATATGATGGTGACAAAATTCAAATTATCTGACAATTTTTAAGAACAAGACTTTAGATAAAATTACATACACTTATTTAAATTATTGATTTAAAATGCCCCCCAAAGATTTGTATTCAATACAATCAAAACCCTTTATTAATTTTATCCTAAAATAGCTTCCTTAGACATAATTTTGCAATTTTTAATTTCTAAAAGAGGACATCTTTCATATGGAATAACAGGATGTTAAACTCAGAATTTACTGAATGGAAATAATTTCTAAATTCAGGCAGACTGAAGTGACCTAGGAAATTATTAGAAATGAGTATTTAAACTAAAAGAATCAAATTAATTTTTGTTCAATGTTCCTTTTATCCCTTCATGGTAATTATTTCAATAAATAGTCTTATTTTTCTGAAGGAAAAAATATCTTTTTGAATACAATTTGCAAGTCTTTTTGAACTTGCTTGTTCCTCAGAGTATTGATGAATGTATACAACAAAGGTGCAACTGAAGTATTGAGCACAGCTACTCCTTTCCTTAAAGTAACTCTCACATTTGCTGATGGCTTTATGTAAATGAGGATACAACTTCCATAAGTGATGGAGACAACAATCATGTGAGAAGAGCAGGTGGAAAATGCTTTCTTCTTTTGTTGAGCTGAAGGGAATTTTAGAATTGTCTTGATGATATAGAAGTAAGATAGGATTACTAATGACAATGTGACAATAAGGGTCATCACAGCTAATAAAAAATAATCAATTCTATTACATGTGTGTCTGAGCAAGAAATTTGTAGGGTAGAAGAACATCACAAATGAAATGATCAATTGTATTTGAATCACAAAAATCTAGGTGGAGGGAAAATCAGTGGATGGAAAATGACCAGGAAGCCAGGTACCCAGGAGCTAAGTATAAGCTGGTGACAAACTCTTCTGCTTATGCTGGATGCATAATGCAGAGGTTTGCAGATGGCAACATAGCAGTCATAGGACATAGCAGCCAGAAGGAAAAATTCTGTACCCCCCAGGAAGATGTAAAAAAACAACAACTGAGATACACAAAAATGATAGGGAATGATATTTTCCCTGGTCACTATGGTGACTAAGAATCTGGGGATGCAAGCAGTTGTGAATTAGATTTCTAGGAAAGAAAAATTAAGAAGGTAGAAACACATTGGGGTCTTTAGATGAGAATCCAACAAAGTGAGGACAATGATAGTTAAGTTCCCTGTTATACTCAACAAGTAATTTAGAAAAAAAAATAAGAAAATTAACATCTGTAATTGAGAGTTATCTGTCAGTCCCAGCAGGATAAACCCTATCTGCTTGGTATGGTTCTTCATTTCACTTTTGTGATTTCAATTAAATTCTAGAAATAAAAGTTTACAGAAATCAGAAATTACATGAGTGGCTTTACCTCCAATGAACGATAAATAAAATGAACCTTATTCAGGAACATACACACTTTAAATATAATATTCTTTGGAATTTGAAGGTATTGTCAAGAACTGAGCAACAGAAGATTAAACTAAGAGTTTAAATGTACTATGGAGGTCAAATCAATTTCGGAATTTGATGTGTAAAACCAATGATAGTTGATTTTCCCCCTTCTCTATATACTTCCAGTTAATTGTAACTAATTCCAGATTTTTTCCCATTTAATTAATTAGATAAAAGAGCTCAGTTCAGAATTCAATCAAAATCCACTAGTTTTAAAGTATTAAGTTCTTCAAATTACAATATTGCCAGTTTGGGGAATTAAAATCTACAATTAATTTCTAAAACCTTAGATTACATACTAATGAATATTTTTATACCCCCATTGTAATCTTTTCTAACTTCTCAATGAACTACTAATAAAGAAAAAAATTTCTAAAAGAAAGCAAAAGAAGGAAAGAAAGAGGGGGTAAGAGAGTAATAACAAATAAAATAAATACTTGTTAAGTTTGTCTATGTGGGAATAAATGAAACTGATTATTAAGCCAACATGGCTACACTTACCAAACAAAGTCAAAAGGTAATCAGTCCTTGGACACTATGCCGTGTTTAACCAAGACCATAAGAACAGACAGAAGAGCATAAAAAATGCATTGCTACTCTTCACAATCTCCACCCACAGGTACCTAGATCTAAACCTACTCTCCAGATGCAGGACCACTCAGGTGAAAACTCGCTGTTTTCTTGCCACATTGCCTGGCTCTTCACATGTTCAACAATCATTCATACAACTAATCAGTGGCTGTTCATACAAGGAAGTATTGGTATAGGAAGTGTGTGATCACTTGGATGGGGCAACTGTATTCTGATAATATTTTATGCTTTTAATTGTGGCTTTTCATGTATTAGAATCTCAGATTCCCAGTGATAAAAACAGACTGAATATGAGGAAGTTATTGTCTCAATAAAGCAGAAACATAGAAAAAGGCGGACCCTATTATATATTAAAAACTGGTCTTAAATCTGTGCTAATCCACCTTTTCTCCAGCTATGGTTCTGAGATGGATGAACGTATTTATGGATACTGAGACAAAAAGAAATCCACTATTCAGATCAATATTTTGGCAGGTCTTTTATTGGTTAACAGCAAAAAATTTTAACTGAACAAAACAAAAAATATAACAGAATTTTAGAAAGAGAGTAATAAGGCTAAGTTAGGAGAGATGTTTTTGGAAATTGCCCTGAATCATTTATTCCTAATCAAATGATCTTGGAAAAATTCCTTAACTTACATTTAGTTGTTTCATCTACAAAAGGGTGGTATAATAGTTTTGACCTCAGCTGTAAACATTAAATGAGATGTATACAGTATGCATCAGTATCTAGATAGTAACACACCACTTAATAAACAGCAAAGAGAAAAATGTACATAGAAACTCTATGATGTATTCAGAGCTTCTACTGTTTCATAGAGCTTCTAAGATTTAAGACTATAGCAGGATCAGATTGGCCTGGAATCTGCTCAGACCAGTGGAGGCCTCTGTACACTGCAAGGGATATTCCTAGTTTTAATATACAAATAATATAATTTATAAAAAACGTATTTATGTAGTTGAATTTATTTATTTCTAATTTGCATTATCTGGTATATACAAAATTTGAACCACTTTCCTAAATCTGAAAATGCAAATGTCAGATTAATGTTCACTTTGAAGATGCAATGAAACGTAACAAATGACAAGAATAGGCAATGTGTTTACAATATGTTTGCTCCAAAGATATTATTAATAAATTGATATTACAAAACATAGGGCTAAATTTAATTTTCCAATAATGTAATACCCCAACATACAACTTTTTAAACAAATTTGATGGTTTATGCTGATTTCGTGCTCATCTAATTGATTTCATGGTCCAGATTCAGAAGTAATGTCAAAAGTTTAAATGGGATGGTTTATTTTATTACAATTTGCAGGTCTGTTTCTAATTCCAATCACACTAATTCATTAGATTGTAAACATTGCTGACTCATTTGGTTTAAAACCAGCTAGTATATCCTTAGAATAATGCACTAAATTCCCTTTTTATGTAGTAATAATAAAATCCTTCATATTGTTAAAGCATGCATTATTTGTTAAAATGATAAATAAAAGAGAGAAATATCTGATAAATCAAAAACATAAGAACAATTTTAGGGGAAAATCATGCTATTGGAAAAGAGAAAGGGGATACAGACACAATGTTAAAAGTTAATTAAATTTATAAGGATACCCTCTGGCCACCATTATGGTAATGATTTGGATATTAAGAAGTAAAAAATTAGCAAATTATACAATGTAAGCAGAAAATTGCTATAATTAAAATTAAAAGAATTCTCAATTATCTATATTCTAACTATGATAAATTCAAAACAGCTAAGTGTCTTCTAAAGCAAGTTATGCATCTTTAAAGAATAAACACCTTTCATGTGAAACAACTTTATTCATTCAGATGATATATTTTGGAGTGAAGACTGAAAAATATATATTTTCATGAAAAATTCTCAATATATTTTAGACACAGAATTACAAAATTGATGCTATTTTTATAAATATTTATGCACATAAGTATGATTTCTGCAAATGTATACAAAAGTAATAATGATTAAATATATTCTTTCAGTGCTATATTAAATAACAATGCATTTATATATTTAATAAGAATGAAGTCATTCTTAATATTCTATCAAAGAGAAATGAAAAACACAACATAATATTTTCAAACTTGCATCTGATCATTTTTCATAATAGCCAAACCTATTAGTGAGTTGAGAAAAGAGTTTGGTGAGATATTTTATAGAGTCAAGATTTTTTTTTCCTTTTTTTTTTGATATGGGAAACCGGCACGCAACCACAGAGCCACATGGGCTCCCCCAAGTTGGCTCTCTCTTCTGTTTGCTTGCTGTTCATTTTTTTTGTTGTTGTTTTTAGGTGTCACCAAGTACCCAGCCCAGGACCTCCAGTGTGGGAAGCAGGCGCTCAACAACTTGAGCCACATCTGCTCCCTTAGAATCATGTTTTTAACTTAAAATTTTAGTGATGCACTTGATTGGCTTTTTATGTTGTCAGCAGATCATTTTCCTAATAATTTGAACAAACCTTGCATTTTGCAAATTAAACTATTTTCCAACAAAGAAGATAAGTACTAACAGAAAAAAAGTATATAATTTCACAAATAATATTTTCTTTCTTTTAAATTCAAATATTTAAAGTGCACCCCTTTTCATTGATTACATTTTGCAATTCATTTTCCTGATCTGAAGTTTTCCTATTCTTTTAAAAAAATATTGATTGCTTAATATTTTTTCCTTCTATATGATAGATCCCTTTCCCCGCTATATGAAATCAGGAATCCTTTATTCTTTAGATGAAAACTTCGCATTCCTTTAGTAAATAACAGTTCACGAATTTCCATACTTATTAGAATATTTATTATACTCTTCATTAAATCTTCAATGACTGATTTCCTGGTGTTTGGTGGAAAGGGTGTACCTTAGAATTGAAAATAAATCAGGTCTTTTCTTCCTCAATCACATCTTAGTTTGGTATTGTTTCTTTTGTTAATATGTCCTTGTTCTTATCTCTACTTTATTCTGAAAAATTCATTGAAATTGTCTGTAGGCTTATTGGGGATATCAGAGTAATTTCTAAATCTAGAAGCAGAATTAGTCCTGCAACCAGTACAAATTTGACAATCAGTTCTAAATGACATGGTCATTGTTCACAAATGTTTATCAGAATTAGCACTTCCAATGAGTTCTTTTTCACATTTTTAACATATATTAAAAAACAAAGCCAATTCTCCAGGAAAAATATTTTCTTACCTTGTTATGTTTGAATTCTAGAGTTGCACAGGTACTTTTTATCTACAGAGGAGTAGATAATCATTCCCTCCACTTTTATAGGCTGCCATGTCTGGTTTAAACCACCAAAGTATTAGAAACACAGGTGCAAGTGCATAAAAGAAGCATTATGCTCTTGCTGTTTTGGATTCATAAAATAGAAAATGAAGAGTGATTAATGTTTATTTAGAGAAATTATAAAATGTCATCTTTAATTCACTCTTGTTTGCCTTCAAACTTGCAATTATTCTTCAAGTTTTAAAATAAAATTAACAATACTACGTAATTACCTTTAGCAGTACTTGGTGGTATATTGTTTCCTCTAGAGTGCATGAGCAAGAAACGACCATAATAATGAACATAATCACTGAAAAACAATATTTAATTTTGAATTTAGGAAAATTAACATAAAAGGATATCACAGGTTAAGTCAAAGTAGAGCACTAAAGTGTGAATGCTTTAGTAATGTGTTTTTCTTCACTGCCACATATATCTGAACACATAGTAGTATCAATGCTTTGGGTAATAAATATATCTAACAAACTCCTCCTTTAATTACCAGATAATTTATGAGACAGTATATGTGTACAACTAATCTCACCACACACATCTTCACAAAAATTATAGCTATGATTCTTAGCTTGAAACTTGGGAAATATTTACTAGTTGCCAATTATTTTTAAAAGAATGAATGCTTCTCTAAGGGGAAAGCCAAGAGGGATAATATCCCTAAGGAAAAATAGAGAAGATTAAAATTATTCTAAAGAGCCTACAAAACACCATGTGGCCTTTATTTTTTTTCTCTCATTTTATTATATTTTATGAGAGAAATTGTAGGATTACAAAAAATTTACGCAGAAAATTCAGAGTTCCCATAAATCCACCACCCTTATTATTAACACCTTGCTTAGTGTGGTATATTCTTTAAAATTAATAGGGAACAGATATGGCTCAAACAGTTGGACTCCCCCCTCCCACATGGTTGGTTCCAGGTTTGGTTCCCGGGGCCACCTGAAATAGTAAAAACAAAATATACAAAGTTTATTAAAACATTTCTTACTACAGGATCTCATAGATGCTTCCCCACACTTTGGTGTTTTCTCAGGAAGCTAAATATAGAACTGCCATATGATCTAGCAAACCCACTGTTGGGTATATACCCAGAAGAATTGAAAGCAGGGACACGAACAGATATATGCACACCAATATTCATCTAAAAAGTTGGAAGCAAACCAAACATCCATCAACAGATGAATGGATAAGCAAACTGTGGTATATACATATAATGAAATATTACTCAGCTGTAAGAAGGAATGCAGTATTAACACACATGATAACATTAATGAATCTTGAGGACCTTATGTTGAGTGAAGTAAGCCAGGCACTGAAGGACAAATATTACAAGACCTCAATGATATGAAATAAGCAAACTGAGCAGACTCACAGAGCTAGAGTCTAGAAGATACAGGAGACAGAAATGGAGTAGAGGGTGGTGAGCTGCTGCTCAAAATGGGTAAAACCTGTGATAAGGTGGAAGGGGGTGGTTGGGCAGCGGATGCATGTGACAGCAGTGAACTGATATGATTGGGGTCAATGGCATTGTCTCAGTGGGTGGAAATCCACACAATAACCGAAAGAATATTGTATTCCCAACTTGGGTATTCTACTACATTCTCTAATAGGACACAAAGAATCCCTCGAAATCAAGGGCAGTGCCTAGTGAAGGAAGACAGACCATTACATCAGGACCTTGTAATTGATAGTTGTACTTATGAAACTTTTCATGTAAAATTGAAAACCTAGCCTAGTATTATAGACTGCCTAAGAGTTATCTCTTGAAAGCCTCCTTGAAATGTGGCCTATCTCTAAGCAAAACTTGGCATGGGAAATAATTCCCAAAGATGGGTCTCTCTGGGACCAAGGGATTGTTACCAAGTGCCTACCAACAATGCATATGGAAAAAGACCTTGATCAAAAGCGGGAAACAGTAAATATATATTAGCTTTTATGGCTAAAAGACTTCAAAGTGAGTCAGTAGGTCATTCCAGAGGTTAAACTTATGCAAGTCTCTGCAGAATCTCCTTGACTATCACAGCAAACAGTGTCTCCAATAGCGGGGCTCCTGAGGGTGTTAGAGACAACCAGAAACTATACACAGGGCAGACAGCTCGGGAGTTTGGCACCCTGTCAGTGGGCCTTACTTTGGAATTTACACTACCCTATGTAACAGAGTTAGATTCATTTATAGGTTCTCTACACCTTGCAATTCTGACCTTTCACTTGAACCTATAATTAGCACTATACTTGATAAATATATGTCCCAGAGACTTAAATATTTGATCTGTCCGAGTGCCAGTTGAGCCCTGAAGCTCAGCAAAGTTGTAACACCTACTCTCCAGTTCATTGGCCTCATCCAGGACAAATAACAAGGAGATAATGGTGAGCAATGCCCATCCCAAGGAACAGAGAGTTTCTACAACTGCAAGCAAGGTAGTTCCATCCATCTTCCCCATGGGATCTAAGCTCCCTCTCAATTAGAAGCAGAGTGGGCATCATCATCCCCAAATCCTCAAGATTGGGGAATGAACAATGGACTAAAGTAGACTTATTATTCCATTATAGACTTATAATTATTCTAACAATTGAAGAACTCTTATCATTGATATAAAGGCAGTGTCAACCTGAGGTTCTGAGGGATGGGAGAAGGAAGAATAGGTGTAATATGGGGGCATTTTTGGGACATTGGAATTGTCCTGCATGGCATTGCAGTGACAGAAACAGGCCATTGTATGTTTTTTCATAACTTACAAAATAGTGCAGGATAAAGTGTAACTGTAATATAAACTGTAATTCATAGTGAGTAGCAATGCTTCAGTATGTGTTTACCAATTGTAAGAAATGTACCACACTAATGAAGGATGTTGTTGATGTGGGAAACTGGGAGGGGAGGGAGGCTTATGGGAATCCCTTATATTTTTTATGTAACATTTATGTAATCTAAAAGTTTCTCCAAAAATAAAAAAATTAATAAAAAAAGAAAAAAGTAAAAAAGAAATGATTGAGGGAAACAAATTAACAAAAAACCCACGATAAAACTGACTGAGGGAAGCCAATGTGGCTCAGTGATTGTACGCCAGCTTAATCCCGGGTCCCTGGTACTTCAAAAAAACAGGAAAAGATAATACTGATGAAAGTATATTATTATAATTATTTAATTGGTCTATTAACTATTGTCAATTGTTTATATTGGAGTTCCCTGTTTGTGTTGTACAATCCTTTGTTTTATTTGAAATTTTTATTCTAATAGCATATATACAACCAAACATTTCTTCTTTTAACTACGTTTAAATATACAACTCAATAATGTTAATTATGTTCATAAAATTGTGGTACCATACCCACCACCCATTACCAAAACATTGCCATCACTTCAAATAGAAACTCTATACAAGCTAAGAATTAGCTCCCCCTTCCTGACCCCCACACCAAACCATAATAACCTACAATATAGTTTCTAACACTATCAATTTTCTTATTCTAATTATTTCATATCAGTGAGTATATAGAATATTTAAATGTTTGTGACTGACTTATTTCCTCAAAGATGTCTTCAAGGTTCATCATGTTTTCACATGTATAAGAATTCAATTACTTTCTATGACTGAATAATAATCCATTGTATATATCTGCCACGTTTTGTTTATCCATTCATTGGTTGATGGATGCTTGGGCTGCTTCCATCTTTTGGGAAATGTTAATAATGCCACTATGAACATCGGGTCTCAAATATCCATTTGATTCCCTGCTTTCAGTTCTTTTGGGTATGTACCAAAAAGTGGGATTGTTGGGTTATATGGTAATTCTATACTTATAATTCTGAAGAACCAGTAAACTATTTTCCACAACACCTGAGCCATTTTACATTACCACCAAAATTGAATGAGTGTTCCTATTTCTCCACATCCTCAACAACATTTGTAATTTTCCTTTTTAATTTAACTGTACTCATTCTGGTGGAAATGAAACAGTATCACTTTGTGGTTTTGATTTGCATTTCTCTAATGGCTAATGATGTTGAATATCTATATATGTGTTTTTTGGCCAAGTGTATAACTTCTTTGGAGAAATGCCCATTCTAGATTTTTGCCCACTTTTATTTTTGTTCTTTGTCTTTTTGTTATTACAACATATTAACAGAACTAGAGGAAAAAAAAGACACATGATCATCTCAATTGATGAAAGAAAGGTGTTGCAAAATCCAGCATACCTTCATGATAGACCATTGTTCTGAGTATAACAGTGAGCCCTGTAAAATGACAGCTTCCCACCCTACAGAGACAGATACATCAGACCAGAGAAAGTCTCGGGCAAGTCCAGCTTGGAGAGCAAAAGTGCGATTAACATGAGGCTAACTTGGGGCCTCACAATCGGTGGTCTGAAGGGGAGATCCTCTCTCTTGGAAAGTCTGAGCCTTGTAATGGCCTAAATCCTTATCTATGGTGGCAGATTCGAAGCGTGGCACTTCTGAGGCTCGAGATGCAGTTGCCACAAATCAAAAGGGGTCTTTTATACTACATATCTATGTGCGGATGGGGAGGGCACATGATGGGAAGCATGATTAAAAAGTGCAGTGCTTAGGACAGATAATTAAGAAATGAACATTAGCAATGTATCCCAGCAGGGCAAAAGTTACACTTAATAGAACTATGCAAAATGAGGATTTAAAATAAGGCTGAAGTTTGTCAATAGGGCTGAAGTTACATCTTTATAATAATTACATAACGGATCCATTGATATGAAGGTGGTCAACTGTTCACAGATCAGATTATTCCTGGAGTTTTCTTGGAGAGTATCTATGCATACTTTATCCATCACGATCTCAGAAACAGTTATTTTCCAAGGCTTGCTGTGTAACTATTAAGAAATGAAACGCTGATTAAAAGGGGAAAGAACTAGAACGGTTGTGGGGAAAACACAAAATCGTATATGATACAAACATGTAGAAAAATTAAAATAGAAGAAAAGTTCCTCAACTTGATAAAGGCCATCTGTGAAAACAAATTTTAATGTCCTTCTCTATGGTGAAGGACTTAAAGTGTTCCCTCTAAAATCAGGAGCAAGACAAGAATGCCCACAATTACAGTTATTGAACCTTGAACTGGAAGCTCAAACAGAGGAATTAGGCATAAAAAAGAAATAAGATGCCGCAAACCTGAAAAGGAAGAAGTACTATTTTCCCTATTCTCAGATGATATAATCCAATATACAGAAAATCCTGAAAAATCCGCAACAAAGTCACTGAAACTAACAAAAAAAAATTCAGCAAAGTGGCAGAGTACAAGGTCAAAAAGCAAAAATCAGTATTTTTCTATACAGTAGTAATGTACAATATGTAGAAGAAATCTACACAAAGTCTATTTACAATAACATCTAAAAATAAATAAAAATATATCTTGGAATAGACCTTTTGTTGGTGTCATTATTGTTGTTTTCTGTCACTTGGAAAGAT
>JAQZBX010027587.1:0-28280 GCA_029593785.1 Cabassous unicinctus | reverse complement strand
TCTAGCTAAGGGCTTGTGAATTTTGTTTATCCTCTCAAAAAACAAAACTTTGGCTTTGTTGATCCTCTAGATTGAGTTTTTGTTCTCAATTTCATTTCTTTGCTCTGCCCTTTACTATTTCTTTCCTTTGGAAAGATTCAGGATTAGTTTGCTCTTCTTTCTCCATTTCCTCCAAGTGTGCAGGTAGTTCTTTGACTTTCACTCCTTCCTTTTAATGTAAGCATTGATGGCTATAAATTTCCTTCTCAGCACTGCTTTGACATATACCATAGATTTTGATATGTTGTATTCTTGTTTTTATTCGACTCAATATATTTACTGAATTCTGAAAATCCAGAATTACTGGCAAATGGGGAAAAATTCCATTTTTTTTGACACACAGATCATTTAAGTATGTTGCTTAATCTGAATATATTTGTAAATTTTCCCTTTTTCTGTTATTGATTTCCAGCTTCAGTCCATTATATTTAGAGAATGTATTTTTGTATAATTTCAATGCTGTTACATTTATTGAGACCAGTCTTGTGACACACAATATGGTCTTTCCTGGAGAAGGATCCATGAGAGCTTCTCTTTCGGGTCATAATGTTCTATAAAGGTCTATTAGGTTTAGTTCATTTAATATATTATATATGCTCTCTCTTTCCTTTTTTGTCCTCTGTCCAGATGTCATATCCAATGCTGAGAGCAGTGTTTAAAGTCCTTGGCAGTTATTGTAAAGACATCTATTTCTTCTTTCAGATTTGGCAGTGTGTGCCTCATGTATCCTGTGGTATGCCAGTTAGGGGCATACATATTTATTATCATTATTATTTCTTGATGAATTGCCCCTTTTATTAATATATAAGTCTTCCTCATCACTTATAATAGTTTTGGATTTAAAACCTATTTTGTCCAATATTAGTATCATTACTCCAGTTCTTTTTCATTCCTAATTACATGGAATATTTTTTTCAACTCTTTTACATTAAACCTGGTTCTGTCCTTACTTCTGAGTTGAGCATCACTTTTCTTTTTTAGAGAGCATATAAATGGCTCATTTTAAAAATCCATTTTATCAATGTCTTTTGTTTGGGGAATTTAATCCATTAACATTCAGTATTATTACTGTGAAGGCATTACTTACATTGTCCATTTTATATTTTGGTAATTTATCATCATATATTATTATTGTTTGTCTTTGTACCCTTTAATTTACCCTTTGTAGTAAACTTTATTTCTTCACTTTTTCCAATTCTCTCTCTTTTTTGTTTTCCTTTCAGGTTGCAGCACTGCCTTTAGTACCTTTTTTAGATCTGGTGTTTTGGTAACATATTTTCTCAATTTTTGTTTGTTTGTGAAGATTTTGAACTCTCCCTTATTTTTTAAGGACAGTTTTGCTGGATACAGAATTCTTGGCTGATTTTTTTTTCCCTTTCAGTACCTGAAATATATCATACCACTGTCTTCTCGTATCTATGGTTTCTGATGTGAGGTCAAAACAAACTTAATCGTATTGAGTTTCCCTTGTATGTAATGCTTTGCTTTTCTCTTGCTTCTTTCAGAATCCTCTCTGTAACTCTGATATTTGCCAATCTGAAATTTAAGTGTCTTGGAATAGGTCCAATGAGATTTATTCTATTTGGGGTGTATTCTCCTTTGATACTGACATTTCTGTCTTTCATTAGGGTTGGGAAGTTTTTGGTCATTATTTCTTCAAATATTCTTTCTGTCCCTTTTCTGCTCTTTTCTGGGACACCGATAACAGATATGCTTATGCATTTTGGATTGTCATTCGGTTTTCTGATACTATGTTCCATTTATCCCATTCATTTCTTTCTCTTCTTCTGTCTTTTCAAGTTCAGATGTTCTCTCCTCAATATCATTAATTTTGTTTTCAATCAATTCAAATCCACTGTTTTATGACTATAAAATATTCTTAATATCATCCATTGGGTCTTTCATTGTCATAAGCTCTGTTACTTTTCTTTTCAGGCTTTCTGATTGTTATTTATACTCACCCAGTATTTCCTTAATATACTTTACTGCTGTGGTCATATTTTCTTTCAACTCTTTGAGTTGATTTCAGAGATTTGTGTGATTTTCCTTGATTAGTTTTTTTTAATCCATTTATCTTCAGGATACTTGATTTCCTCCTTTGGTTTGCCCATCTCTTTCTTTATATATATTATTTTTGAAAGATACTTAGATTACATACACTGTTACATAAATTATATAAGGGGTTCCTTTATGCCCCATTCTCCAGACCTCCCATTTTTCCCCACATTAACATCTTTCATTAGTGTGGTACATTCATTGCAGTTAATAAACACATTTTGGAGCATTGCCAGTAAACATGGACTACACTGTAGTTTACATTCTCTCCCACTCGATTCTGTAGGCTATGGAAGGATATATAATGGCCTGGATCTGTCACTGCAATGTCATCCAGGTCAATTTCAAGTCCTGAAATGCCCCCATATTACATTTCTTTTTCTTTCTACTTGACTTCAACATCTCCAGTGGTCACTGTCTCCACATCAATGATATAATTTCTTCCATTGCTAGAATCACAATAAGTCTATAGTAGAATAACTGTAAGCCCTCTCTAGTCCATATTTTATTTCCCAATCCTGAGGAATCTGGTATGGTGATGCTCTTTCCACCTCTAATTGAGAGGGTCCTTTGGTCTTATATGGCTGATGGATGGGACTCTCTTGCTTGCAGTTGAAGACCCTTTCAGTTCCTTGATGTGTTGGTTGTCCATTCTTACCTCCCCATTAACTGTCTTGGGTGAGTTCAATGAACTGGAGAGTAGGTGTTGCAACTCCGCTGAGGCTCAGGGTTCACCTGGCAAAAGGACAGCCCAGAGATTCAAGTCTCCTCAAAATACCCCTACCAAATCCAGCACCAGCTATAGCTTCAAATGAAACATACAAAAGAGGCATATGTAGAGGATTCACTTCTGAGCCTAACTCTGTCACACTCGGGAGTACCATCTCTATAGTAAGACCCACTGGCAAGGCACCAAACTCCAGACATTTCCACCATAACCGTAGGACCTGGATGTCTCCAGAGTCCTCAGGAGCCCCACTGTTTGGGGTACTGTCCACTTTGGCCATCTGAGATCCTGCTGGAACATGCATAACCATTAACTCTCTGATGATCTCCCGACTCATTTTAATGCTTCTTAGCCATATAAACTCATTTGTTTTTACCTCCCCCCCCTTTTATTCAAGGTCTTTTTCCAGTTGTATCACCAACCAGTACTTAGTAGTAATCCCTCAGTGCCAGAGAGCCTCATCCCCAGGAGTCTTGTGCCTTGATGGGGGGAAAGTAATGCATCCACACGCTCAGTTTGGCTTAGAGAGAGGTCACATTTGAGCAACAAGGAGGCTCTTAGGAGCTAACTCTTAGAACCCTACAACACTTAGCCAGGTGGAAAATTCAAAAGCAAAGGGATCTTAAGCATATTCATCAATATCAAGGGCCCATCAATGAACCATCTTTCTTCACTAGTCATTGCCCCTGTACTTAGGGGATTGTTGCTGTTGCATTAGAGAACGTGGCAGAGCTCCCCAGAATGGGGATTCAGCACTCCTTTGGCAGTTGTGTGAATCTCTGTCCACTTTGACAATGCCACATGAACATTTGAACATATTTATATACCTTATATATATGTCCAGGTGAACTTCCTGCCATGCATTACCCATCCCTGACACCTCACATCATTTATCCTCCCTGCCATATTTGCAACCATTCTGTGTTCCAAAACGTCTTCAAAAATCAGAACAAGAATGTTGCCAAATTTAATTAATAGGAAAATTAAATAATGATTCATTTAAATATAAGAAATAAAATACATAATGATTAAGAAAAACTAAAACTAAAATAAAGTAAAAACTGAGGTATTAAAAAATGAAAAATATTAAATTTTTTAACATTTTGCCTTTCATCACTGTAATATTTGTTGTCCCATATGTACAGTGAAATTTTTTTCCATTTCTTCCTGAGTGTCTTACTTTTTATTTTTGTCTTCAGAGGGGTTTTAGGTCACAGTAAAGTTACCTACAGAATATAACAGACTCCCACATATGCAACATCCTCCCCTTTCCCCCCTTCTCTATTAATAACTATTTTACATGTGGATTGTACACTTGTTACAACTGATGTACACATATTGAAACATAGCTACTAACCATGGTCATTGTTTTACATTATGGTTTACATTTTAAACCATACACTTTTTTACATTTTTGATGAGATTTAACATGGCCTGTATCCATGATTGCCAGATCATGCAGAACACTTCCATTGCCCCCTAAATGCCCCCTCTTCCATCTATTCTATCCCCCCTTCCTTCTCCCCTTGGGGTCCATGGCAGCAACCAGGTTTCACTCTTGAAGGATAAACTTTATAGATATATGCTACAATGCTGAGGGCTTGACACACTAATCTGTACTCTCCTATTGGGAGCTGCCCATGCTCCCAAGAAACACTGTCCTCTCTGAGGATATATTAGGCTTCCCCAGCATGAGAGTCCAACTCCTTTTCACTCATTATGTGGGTCTCCCCCCACTGATGCAGCACACTAGACAAAATGACTTGCACATTCTTTCAAAGACTGCCACAGGTGTGCCCTGTCCCAAATGCCCTCCCATCTCTTCTTGTTTCCCAGTATGGCCTGTAATTTTTTCCTGATGTCTACTCATCTGAATATGTTGGTGTATTTTCTCTGATTGTCAATTTCTCTTTCTTTCCTAGCAGTTTTGTTTAATGGCTCTTCTTTGATCTTTGTTTACCTTTTTCTCAGTCTATAAAATAGTCCAACTTAAGTTATGGAAATCAGATGAGGGACTCAGCAATGGGGTGTAGATGCTCTTCCAGGGATTGGGGACAAGAGAGACTGAAAAGCAATTTTTCTCCTTGCAGTTTCCTGGTGGGTCAGCAGATGGCACATTTCAGTGGCACTTTTCACAGGGAAGACTCTTTCAACCTCCACCTGCTTGGGCTTCTGATCTGGCCTGAACCAAGATTCAAAGCAGGCTCTGCTGGCAAAATTCACAGAGTAGAAACCACTCTATCCCCTCAGTTGCACCCTTCCACTTCCTAGGGAGGAAGAAATCTCTTCCCCTCTCAGTTGCTTGCAGTGTGCCACAGGATTAATCTAGCTGTATTTTAAGGGTGGAGTATGGGTGCCATTCCCAGCCACAGCAGAGGTTTAGTGATCCACAGTTGCCATTTTGGGATTTTCCTCTCTGTTCCTCACTGCCCTTCTGGGGCACACAGCAGTTTCATAGTCTGCAGACCCTCAAAGCAGGTCTGAAACATTTTTGCCCTTTCCCCATTTTTTCTGTGAGACAATTCAGACCTGCCTACCTACTCCAATGTCATCTTCCCAGAAGTCTTTAGATAGATCATATTTTTTTAATCCATTCTGCAAGTCTGAGTATTTTGATTGGGGTGTTTTCTCCATTGGTATTCAATGTTATCATTGTAAAGGTAGCACTTACTTCACTCATTTACTTCTTGACCTTATATGTTATTTCTTATCTTCATTACCCTTTTTACCATTTTATTTACTTTTTCTGAATAGTCCTCATTTCCAGAATCTCTTCAAAGCCTCTGAATCCTGTTTTTTTTTCCCTTCAGCCTGCTGGAATCGCTTTACATATCTTGTAAGACAGAGGTCTTATTAATTAACTCTGAGTTTCTGTTTATCTGTTAATATCTTCCTCATTTTTGAAACACAATTTTGCCAGATTTGGCTGGAAGACTTTTGCTTTCAGTATCTTAAATATATTACACAACTGATTGTTGCCTCCATATTTTCTGATGAGAAATCAGTGCTTAATCTTTTTGAGGCTTCCTAGTATGTGATGAATCAGTTCTATCTTGCTGCTTTTAGAATTTTTTCTTCATCTTTGGCATTTGACATTTTGATTTGTATGTGTCTTAGAGTAGGTCTAATTGGATTTATTCAGATTGGAGTATGTTGATCTTCCTGGACATGGATATCTATGTCTTTCAAATGATTTCAGAAATTTTTATCCCTTATTTCCTCAAATATTCTCTCTGTCCATTTTCCTTTCACTCCTCCTTCTGGAATACCCATAGCACATATGTTTCTGTACTTTATGTTTTCTTACCCTGAGACCTTGCTCAAATTTTTCCACTTTTTTTTCTGTAGCTGTACTTCTCTCTTCAAATAAGGAATCTCTGTCTTCTAGCTCAATGATCCTTTATTCTGCCATTTCACATCTGCTGGTGTATGCCTCCAGTGTACTTTCAATTTCCTTTATTTTACCTTGATTCACATGAGACATGTTATTTTTTGTTGTGTGCATTCATATTCTTCTTTATGCTCACCCAGTGCCTTCTATTTTTTATGTAAAAATAAACATTGTTTTTAGAGTTTTTAGATTACAGAAAACTTACATAAAATTGGGTGGGATTCCTATATTCCACACCCTTCAACTTTCCCTATTAATAATACTTTGCTATAGTGTGGTATACTTGTTACAATTGATGAATAAATTTTGAAGCATTGCTACAAACCAAGGACTATGGTTCACATTGTGGTTTGTACTTAATGTCGATGTCTTAAAAATGCCCTATATTCCACCTATTATTCCCTCCCCTATCCTAAGAATCTCTGGTTACTGCTACCTTTATATTAGTGTTACATGTTCTTCTATAACTACAATATTAATAAGTTTACTTTGTCAATTGTTTCATTCACCCCCATGTTTGTTGATTTCTCGACCTTTAAGATTTTGGGATTGTGATGCCTGCTGTGCCTCAGATTTAAAGGGGTTTCATATTTTATGAGGCAGATGGAAGAAACTGCTTTGTTTGCAGCAATGGATGCTCAGGTTTTTGGAATAGAGGTTGTCCTTCATCAATTTGTTAGTTGTCTTTGATAAGTAGGTGTTCGCTGTAACTCTCTGAGAGTCACGGCTCAATCAGCGTATGAACAGAATGAAGGTTTAAGTCTGTGAGACATATATGTAATGGGTATAGTGTTAATTTTAGGCTCAATAGGAGGGGAAGAAGAATTATGTATAATGTGGTTTATGAGTCAAACTCTGTTATTGTGGAAATAAGTAGTCATATATTCCAAGGTAAGGCCCACCGATGGAATGCTCATTTCAAGGGTTTGTGTTCCTAGTCAATAGCTTCTGAATGGTTCTAGAGCACCAGGAGCACCCTTATTTCAGATTTGTTTATACTGGCAGTTAGTGAGATCTGCCTGAGTCATGCATGAGTGTAACCTCAGGAATGACCTCCCAACTCATTTTGAAATCTCTTAACCTTAAAAACTCTTGTATTTAATATTTCCACCTTTTGGCCACGGTCTTTTTTCAACAGCATCACTGGTTGGTGCTTGGTATTATTTTTTCATTAACAAGAAGACTCATCCCCAAGGGTCATGATTTACACTGGGGGGAAGGGTACTGCATTTATTTGCTGAATTTGGCTTAATGATATGCCAAGTTTGAGAAACAAAGAGGTTTTCAAGAGGTAATTCTTAAGCAATAGTTATTATGGAGATACATATCAATTTTACAAGAATAAGTTTCATAGATTCATGCATAATTATTGAGGGCTTGTCATATTGGTCTGTTTTCATTTATTAGGCACTGCCTATGTACTCGAGAGATTCTTGCCCCTCTATCTGAGAACATAGCAGGACTCACTAAGACAAGAATTTAATATTTTGTTATTTTTTTGTGATTCTCCACCCACTGAGATAGCAACCTATGAGAAAATAAAAACATTCATATTTCATAGAAGCATCTTGGGCACCTTTCGCTACACAACCCCTTACCACTGGCACCCTGCACCAGTAATGCTTCCCTGCCATATTTGCCAAAATAATATTCCCACAATTGTATTTATTAGATTTCTAAATTTTATTTGTTTTTTATAATTAATGTTTTTACTTTTAAAAAGCTTTAGATTACAAAAATGTTACATAAAGATATAAGGGTTTCTCATATGCTCCACTCCAAAACCCTCGCATACTTTCTCACATTAACAAAATCCTTCATTATTGTGATACATTTGGTACAATTGATGAACCCATATTGAAGTATTCCTACTAACCATGGACTAGAGCTTACATTATAATTTACACTTGTCCTGCAAAATTTTGTAAGTTATGACAAAATATACAATGGCCTGAATCTATCACTGCAATGTCATGCAGGACAAAATATGGCCACAGTTGTATTTTCAACCACAGAACTCCACCTGCCCAGAATTCACTGGTCCTTCTTCTAGCCCTCTCCCAGTTCCTTCTTTAGCTCAACTCATGCCCAACACCTTCTCACCCTCACATTCCAGCATTGTCAACCCCACTCACATCCCTGCACCACCATCACACCCATCCACTGAAAAACTTACCCCGCCCACATTATTATAGGTTCTGCCCTGATTGAGCATCAACTCACCACTTTCTATGCCCTTTCTATCTCCTGGTAATCAATCTTCTGGGCTCTACCTCTGTAAGACTTCTCAATAAGCTCAGGTCATATCAGTGTGTTCATGAAATGTTTGTTCTTTAGTGACTGGCTTACTCCACTCAACATAACGTTTATGAGATTCATCCATATTGTCATGTGTATCAATACATCATTCTTTCTTATAACTGAGTAATATTCCTTTTTATGTATCTACTGTATTTTGCTGATTCATTCATCTGTTTATGGACACTTGGATTGCTTCCAAATTTTAGCAATAGTGATAATGCCACTATGAACATGGGTGTTCATATATCTAAGTGTGTCTTTGCTTCCAATTCTTCTGGGTATATACCTAGTATTGCAATTTCAGGATCACATGACAATTCTATAATTAGTTTCCTGAAGAACTGCAAAGTATCTTCCACAATAGATGCAACAGTCTACATTCCCATCAGCAGTGGATGCATGTTCCCATTCTTCCAAATCCACTCCAGTGTCTTCTAAATTCCTTAAACTTTTTATTTAATGAATTTATTAAAAAGATTTTTTGAACATCTTTGATTAGATGTTCCAAACCCTGTATCTTGTCTGGAGGATTATTTTGTTCCTTTTAATGGTCCATATATACCTGTTTCTTAGCATGTGTTGTAATTTTCTATTGATGTGCTTACATACGATTTTCTTTATGTGTTTATTTGGAGGTTCAGTTTTTCTCTTATCTAGGGTTTCTTGTTGATTGACTTTGTGTTATAGCTCCTCTTTGATACTTGGTTCAAGGAATATTAACTTTTATAATAGCTCATGATTGATCAGATTTTTTTCAGCTCTTCATCTTATTCTTGCTCCGAATTTAGTATATAATTTTTAAATTGCAGTATTTGTGCACTTATTTCACTCCAGCAGAAAGCTTGATTATCCATTTTACTCCCCCAGGAATGTTACAATTTATTTTATTTTTCAATTATTCCCCATGTATTTATTTATTTGCTTATTCCTAGAACATACAGAATGTATTTTCAGAATTGCTAACCCATTCTCCTTTAGAATTCGGTCTCTATTTTTAATAATCTTGTAATTTTTTCTACCTGCTTTTACCTAGAGGGCTAATTTTGGTAGTAAGGTTCACCCAGAGACAATCTTCCCAGGTCAATTTTCCCATTAAAAAAAGACCCAGTGACCCATAGGATATGTTATCATCTGGATCTCCAGAATTTCTTCCAGGGTCATTTAGATTATTGGCAGAATTCAGTTCCTTGTGGTTGTAGGACAGAATTCCCATTGTCTTTCTGGCTATAGGCTGAGACTCACTCCCAGTTCCTGAATATGCTCTCAAGTCTAATCCATATGTCCCTCTCTCACTTCATTTCATGTTATTGCTCAAGGCTAACAGCAGAATATCTCCCAAAAGTTGAATCTCTCCATTCAGTAAGGACCCAGTCTCTTTTAAGGGCTCACCAGATTTGATTAGATCCAGTCTGGTTGCACTCTCTATTAATCAACTCGAAGAGAATGTATATGATTTCTATTTACAACTGAAACATTCCTGCCTATTGTCATATAATGTAATGTAATCACAAAGTGAAATACATCACATTCACAGATCCACCTGATCTCAAGAAAATGTGAATGTTCATTTTTCATAATCAGGGAGTAGAAATCATAGAGTCCTCATCTGAATTCATATTAATGAACTGGAAATTTATAAACGTGTAGTTTATATATCAGTTCTCCCTAAATTGATCTACAGTTGTAGGGAAATTCATATAAATTGATACATACTTTTATTTTGGCAGACACTAACAAGCCTTTCTAATATATATAGGGAAATGAAATGGTAGACAATAAGTTCACTCTTTAAAATAGGAACCAAGTTGGAGTTCTCACTCAACCCAAGATTTTTACAAAACTACAATAATCTAAAATTTGCATTAATAGTTTAAAGATAGACATACAGATCAATAGAACAGGTCAGTTCAGGAATAGACCCACACTTACATGTTTAACAGATTTTCATCAGATACTAACACAATTCAAGGAGGAAAGAACATCTTTCAACAAATGGTGCTAGAACTAGATATCTTGATAAAAAGTGTAAGTGAGTTCCACCTCATTTGAGGATTGATTTTATGCACCCATTATCACAGTGTCTTTCTTGTTGCTGGTTAAAGCTTAATAATTTATAACACTTTATGAACACGATGTGTTATTTACCCTTTTTGTGATATCATGCAATGCACAAAATCACATAATCAATATTTTATTTGCACTGGATCATAGTCTTGAATGTAATTGTGATATTCTTCTGATTAAATTCCTTCCATTTTTTTTTCATTATTTAGAAATGATAGTCTAAGCATCCATATGAGCATAGGAGAATTTTTTTCTGCTAACCAAAACCTATTTTTCACTTTTATCTTGTGAACTAAGCCTTGATTTTGCGGATATATTGTCGATCACCACATATACATCTCACACCCATGTGCTCATCATATACTAATGGAGAAATCCACACAAATGGGCTCATCAACACCAGCAAATTCAAGAATGGTAATGTCCCAAATAGCTCTTGGAAATGAACCATTCTGTTGTTCTATATTTGATGCAATTTGTGTCATACCTTTACTTCCTTGGTCCTTTATAAATTCTGAGTATTCCTTGCCAAACTCACAACTCTCTTTGCCTTGTTCTGGGACAAAAGCCTTTTATGCATACATGAATATTGGTCTTAGAGTCCAGGGAAGTAATATCCCAAAGACTCAGTTTCATTATGGTAGACAGACCACACCAAAACATTTAGTGATTCAATAAAATTTTCACTGAAATCATGTGTGATTGCATGTTCATTCTGTGTTCTTTCACACTCTTTCTAGTCAGTCCATTCCTCACAATTCATTTCTTTTGGGAAGCACTGAATTTCTTTAGATTTCAGGCTATTTGTTCACTCTGTGACCTCAGGCCTTTGCCAGTTTCATATTTTGGGTCTCTTTTTCCACTTCCTAGTTAGTAATTTTAAGTTTGGTGAATTTAACTTGACATACACTCAGATATTTATATTAATGACTTAGATTTTATTTAAAATGAATCCTCTCTCACACATTTAATATATGTCATCACAACTGATTGTGTCTATGACCATTTGTAAATGGTCTCCTGCAAACTTATTTACAGAGGTGATATTCTAGGGTTATGTCAATGAAATAAAATAAAAGATTTCCCCTCTTTTTATGTCATTCATTTTCTTTTCAGTTCTGCCAAATGTCCTGAACTTTCATCTCATTTCAATGTGGATTCCTTAAGTTTCAAATTTCATATACCCCTATTTGTAAGTGCAATGCCTAGTACTGTCCTTGGTATGCAGCTTATGATCAGTGTATATTTGTTGAATGGATTGTCATAGAGGCATGGATGGTTAAATATGAAGTGGTATCTGCACCACAGAAATACAAACATACAGAATTAATAAAAGCTTTTCAAGAAAAAAAGTAGTTCAACACTATTGAATAATAAAAACCACGACAGTCCCTATGTGGCTTCATGTTTAAACATTTTTTATATATTGTCTCATTGAATTCTTGCAATACCTCTTTTATCTAACAGTTTTCATTTTCCATTAGTTAAAGATGAGGGAGTAAGAGCTTACTGGAATAAGGCAACTAGTTCAAGGTCACAGATTTGATGAACAGAGACAAGGTCAAACCCAGGCTGTCTAAATTGAAGCCAGTGTCTTAAACATCATTATATTGACACAAACTAAGTCTTATTACAATAATAGTTAAACCTCAAAGGAAACAGGAGTCTTTCTGATTTAAAACTTGTATTTTAGATTCTTTTCTTTGACCAAGAAATGTTCTTTCTCTGGAGGTGTTCGTTTTACATATAGATCAAACATTTGAATAAAACCACTCAGCACAAGCCTTTTCTGGGACAAGCCACTTTCCATTGACAAGCTTTTCTGTTCTATGCCAGCCTCATTACAAATGGATGTTTTTATTTTCTTTTACAAACGTGGTTGGAAAATTTGGTTTCCTTATTTCATTTCTCCTTTGATTATTAGTGAAGATGGATATATATTCAGGTTTATGATGCTTGTATTAATTCTTTCTACGTTTTTGGTTTAAAACCTTTAATCATTTTTCTTGAGAATTCATTTCTCATTAGGTTAACAGACCTATTGATATATCTACATTTTCTGTATTGTGTTGTAATATTCAACATATTCTAAATATAGCCCTTAATTTTTCATTTGCATTTTATTTTCATCATGATTTTTTTTAAATGCAGGTTTTCATTGTACTTGAATCCATCAATTATGTTCTATATTGTATTCCTTTGTATTTATTTTACCTAAGTTTATCCACATCTCCTTTTAGATGCCCTATGTGATTTTATATCTTTCTCAAATTTCAAATAAATGCAGTAATTAGTGCTAATATTTGTCATTTTTTGTGAGTTATTAGGTAAACATGTATTTTCCTAACTTAAACAATTTTAAAGATAAACTCAGGAGCATACTGTTGAGCACAAAATCCAAACCCCAAAGAGTGCACATATTGCAATTATTTTTTTGTAAAGTTTTAAAGAGGTAAAAGTAGTCTAAGTTGTTAGAAGTCTGGATAATAATAACCCTGTTGGCAGTATTGATGCCTAAAACTGGAATAAAATATGCTTTGTGGTGATGGAGGGCTTGTCATGTCTTGATTTTTAGTCTTGCACTGCTACTGGAATACATTCACATTGTGAAAATTCATTAAGCTTGTGATATGATAGTTTTACCTATATATGATAAACTTCAATAAAGGATTTTATGACACATGTGAGGCAATCCCTATTTACTACACCCTTAATTCTTCTCCTCTTCTTCTGACTTGTGATATGGAATTCAGTGTCTGAAGTTGCAGCAGCTATCCTGTTACCATGAGGATGCCATCCACACATTGAAGAAGCTGGGATTAGGAGGAGAATTTAATCCTCAATAACATCATTTAGTTGCTGTGCTATCCCTAGACCTCTAACTTTAGACCTGTGCCATATATACTAATAAACATTTAGTTTCTTTAAGTTATTGTGTTAATTCAGCATCCTATTAGTTCAGTTCAATGCTATCCCCAAGTAGATACTTATTCATGACAGATTTTAGAATATTTGCAACATTCACTAATGAAGTTGCTAAGATATTGAAATGGTTGCATTTCATGTGCACATTGTAATAATAAGGCCAAATATATTACATTTTGCACTTAATGACTAATGCACACAGATAATATTTTTCAAATCCAGATATCCAGAGGAGAGCAATGAAAGAGAAAAAAATCAAATTCTTCAAAGAAACAAACTAACAACAACAACAACAAAAACCTTTTGTGCATAAGAGAGGACTTTGGAGTCATCATATCTGCTTTCATGAGGAAAGGATGCTGGTAAAGCCACTTCAACATTGCTGCCTCATAACCTTGGAATTCCAAGTGACTGACATCTCTTAAGCACTCACATTTAGGTCAAGGTCACATATTGCCAAGTGAATGGATCTAATGACTCAAACCTCTTTCCTCAAAACAATTCCTTAGTCTTTGCTCTCTATTTGAATTTCAAATGGGAACTCGACCAAGCAGCACATTCTGATTTCCTGGAAGGAAGAATATAACTTCCCCATGCCCCCAACAATTCCTAGGACCAGGTTGGAAACATTAGGAATAAGTTAAGGACAGCAACCAAGTTAAAAGAAAAATCACTATCTTTGCAAGGACTTTCATTTATATGAGTTGTTGCAAGGGTCCATGTCCACTACATCCCTCTTACCTAAACTGGTAAATCACATGCATCTAGGAGACAAGGAAGTGGGGTTTCCCATTGCCTGTACAATTAGATGTCAGTGATGGATGCTGAGCTAAGCACCCCTGTTATGTGTGTGCACCTTGCTGATCTATACAGCAGCTTTATGAATAAGTTTTCTGCATTAGTAAGATAATGTGATGCTGACAAAGCCTCCCACCACTGATGTTCCCTACTTTAAGAACTGTCCATGGTCAAGCAGCCTCAGACTCACTTGAGAGTGTCCCAGATAGTCACACTCTAACACTTGAGCCAAGACCTACTGGACCCTAATTTGCATTTTAACAGCATTCCAAGGTGATAACTTGAGAAAGTCAAGTTTGAGAGCTAATGATCCAGCTGTAGGGGAAAAAATTATCACAGGCATTGGAGGATAGAAGCAAAAAGACATTTTGAGCAGGTGAAAATACAATTAGATATGATAATGATGTGGCATTCTAAATGATCACAGCCTTTAAAAGACACACAAAATACTTAGACTATTAAAATTCCATTGGTGCAGAGAAGGATTATGAGGGGTAAAACAGTAAAAAGTGTTCCTTAATGGGTGATAAACCTAGAAATGTTGAGAAATGCAGAGATAGGGAAGTGAACCGTTGGTGAGTAGTACATACCAGAATAGAGAGGAGAAGCTCAATTACTAAGAATGCTGTATTATGTCAGTCTCCAGCTGTGGTTAGGGATTCTGCATTCATTGCCTTCCATTCTCAGTCTGCTCTCTTTCTGTATTTTGCTCATTCACAAAGTCAATGCCAAATATTCTTTTCCTCACAGCTAGAATCTTCCCCTCCAGTGTTGTCTTTATTTTGTCCACAATGGTCAGCATAACCTCTCTTTCCTATCATGTACACACAATCACTAAGACATGCACCAGGATTTTAAAGAAACTTTATTGGTAATAATCACTAAAGGGAAAGTCACCAAATTCCCATCAACAAGAAAATGGACAAATAAAGTTGTGTATGCTGTACATGAATGAGTATCTTTGGTATTCAAAAACATACTACAATATGGATGCAGTGTGGGCAGAAATTTTCTAGATTTTGAGGAAAGAATTATGTCTCTGGAAAACATACATTGAGGGAGGATTGTGGGAAGATTTCATCAAACTAAAAGGCAGAGATTAATGCTCTTATTAAAACAATGGAGAAAGAGCCAAATGCTTTCCTAGGGACCTACTTTGGGCGTCAGCAGATGAGGACAGTGCTACACAGGTCCCAGGAGTGTGAACGACAGAGAGACAGCAAACATGAGTTACCAGAACACTGTGGTGGCTCTGGAGGGTTCCACTCTTCCACCTCCAAGCTAATAAAAAAAACCCTGGTTCACTATAGCCAACTGAGAGGAGAACAGACATCATCCTACACTTCAGCTATTTCAAGGGAAAAGGGAGGGGAAGTGAATGAGCTTTCACCTCAATGGGATTGGTCAGAGGAACTTGCTTAGAATCTCTGCACTGGAGATTCAAAAGAAGAACACAGGAAATTTGAGACTCAAACACCTCCATGGAAAGGTGCATGTCATGTGCCATCTGCTGGCCGACCTGGAAATTGCATGGACCTCAGTTTTGATGTATCCTTAAATCTGGGAGAAAATATACACCCCATTAGTGAGACCTTGGGCTATTTTGATAACTTAAGCTGGGCAATTTTAAAGACTTAGAATTACTTGAACCAAATATCAAAGAGGAGCTGTGGGGAAAAAAATAGGGAAAAGAAAGAAATTGGCCATCACAGTAAATTCATCAACTCAGATACCTAGACATCAGCAAAATTTTAAGCCATACTGAGCTATACTAGATGGTCCAGCCAAAAGAATAAACCAAATATCCTGAAGAGATACAGATTTAGGACAATTAATCAGTGATAAACACACAACTCTCTAAAATCACTTCAAATAATTTTAAAACAATATGACTGAAGAAATAAAGGATATTAGGAAAGAAAGAGTAAAGATCAGAGCAGAAATAAATGAAATCAAGAACAAAAAAACAATAGGGAGAATCAACAAAAGCAAAAGTTGGTTCTTTGAGAAAATCAACAAATTAAAAAAAAACTTAGATAAACTGACAGAGGAAAAAAGAGAGAAGATGCAAATAAATAAAATCAGAAATGAGAGGGTGGACATTACTGCTGACCACACAGATATAGGAAAGATCATAAGAGGATACTATGAAAAACTGTATACCAAAAAACTAGACAATATAGAAGAGACAGAAAAATTCCTAGAAAACACAAACCTCTTACACTGACCCTAGAAGAAATGGAACACCTCAAAAAGGCAATCACAACTAAAGAGATTGAAACAGACATCAAAAGCTTCCCAAAGAAGAAAAGCCTAGGACTAGATGGCTTCACAGGTTAATTTTTCCAATCATTCAAAGATAATCTTGTATCAATCTTCCTCATTCTTTTCCATGAAATGGAACAGGAAAGAATGCTAACAAACTCATTCTATGTAGCCAACATCACCTTAATACAAAAATCAGATAAAGATGCTATGAAAATGAAATTTACAGACAAACGTCTCTCATGAATATAGATGCAAAAATTTTCAACAAATTCTTGCATACAGAAACCAAAGGCACATTAAAAGAATGTATAATAACAGTACGATCAAGTTGGTTTTTATCCCAGATTTGCAAGAGTGCTTCAACACAAGAAAACCGATTAATATAACAAACCACATTGATAAATTGAAGAAATAAAATCACAATAATCTCTAAATTGATGCATAAAAGGCATTTGACAAAATACAACACCCTTTCCTGATAAAAATCCTCCAAAAATAGGAATAGAAGGAAGCTTTTTCAATATGGTGAAGTGTATATATGAAATACCTACACCTAGCATTGTACTCAATGGTGAAACACTGAATGCTTTCAGGTACATGAAAAGGATGCCCAGTGTCACCATTGTTATTGAATATTGTGCTAGAGGATCAAGCTAGAGCATTTAGGCTAGATAAAGAAAGAAAAATAAAAGGCACCAAAATAGGAAAGGAAGAAGTAAAACATTCATTATTCACTGATATTATCTTATATATTGACTCTCCTGAAAAATCCACAACAAACCTGCTAGAACTAATAGAAAAGTTCAGAAAGCGGCAGGATACAAGATTAATATGCAAACATCAATAGCATTTATATACATGACTTATGGGAAATCTGAGGAGAAAATCAGAAAAAAATCCATTCATAATAGCAAATAAAACAATCAAATATTTAGGAATAAACTTAACCATGGATATAAAGGACCTGTATTCAGAAAACTACAAAACATTCTTAAAAGACACTGAAGAAGAATTAAATAAATGAAAGGACATTCTGTGTTCATGGATTAGAAGACTAAATGTCGTTAAGACGTCAATTCTACCCAAACTGATTTCAGATTCAATGCAATCCCAATAAAAATCCCAATAGCCATTTTTGCAATGAGGAAAACCAATTATCAAATTTATTTGGAAGAGTAAGCAGCCCCAAATATCCAATAAGATCAAAGTTGGAGGGCTCTTGTTTCCATACATTAAATCATATTATTTAGTTACAGTGGTCAAACCAGCATGGTACTGGTATAAACACAGACACAGTGACCAAGGGAACCCAAAGGACAACTCAGAAATAGACCTTCACATATATGGTCAAGTGGTTTTTGACAAGGGGTCCAAGACTTCCCAGCTGGGTCGATGCTGTCTATTCAACAAATAGTGCTGGGAGAACTGCATATACATAACCAAAAGAAAGAAAGAAGACCCCTATTTCAAACCATATACAAAAATTAACTCAAAATGGATCAAGGATCTAAATATAAAAGCTGCAACCATAAAATTCCTAGAAGAAAACGTAGGAAAACATCTTCAATATCTTGTGATAGACAGTAGTTTCTTAACCCTTATACCCAAAGTAAGAGCAAGAAAAGAAAAAAATGAAAAATGAAACCTCCTCAAATTAATACTGTTGCACCTCAAAGGGATATGTCAAAATGTGAAAAGGCAACAGATTCAATTAGAGAAAATATTTGGTGATTTTGAACACATGAAAAAATATTCAGCATCACTATTAATTAGGAAAATGCAAAACAAAATTACAATGAGATGTAATTTCACACTTATTAGACTGGCTGCCATTAAAAAGCTGGAAAACTGTAAATGTTGGTGAGGACATGGAGAGATAGCAATGCCTATTCACTGTTGGTGGGAATGTAGAATATTACAGTCACTGTTGAGGACTGTTTGGTAGTTCCAAAGGAAGTTGAATATAAACTTGCCATGGGACTGGGCAATACCATTGGTAGTTACATACCCAGAAGAACTGAGAACAGAGACATGAATAGACATTTTCACTCTGATGTTCCTAGTGGCGTTATTCATGATTGTTAATGTTGGCAACAACCCAGTTGTCCATCAACTGATTAATGGCTAAATAATTATTGGTGTATACATACAATGGAATATTATGCAGCAGTAAGGAGAAATGAAGTCATGAAACATATGACAACATGGATGAAACTGGAGGATATTATATTCAGTGATGCAAGTCAGACACAAAAGGACAAATACTGTTTGTGTTATTATGAACTAAATATATTGTGTAAATTCATGGAATTAATAATTAGAATATAGATCACCAGAAAATAGAGAGAGGATAGAGAATGGAAATCTGAGGGTTAATATGTACAAAATTGCTAAAAAGGTTGTTTACAAATCTTTGGAAATAAATAGAAATGGATAAAGCATATCATGGTGTTTGTTTGGGTATTATAGTGTTTAAAAGAAAATTCTAAGGTCATATATATTACCATAAGGAAAGCTGAAAACTGTAGCATTGGTCTGTATAAGATAGCAAATCCCATGTAAAACACAAATTTAGATGATATTGCATATATAAGAATGTTTTCCCAAAATATAATTACAAATATACTAGAGAGAAGGAAAAAGAATAGTAACTATGTATGGCAGGAGAAGCTTAGAGAGATTGAAACATGATGAGTTGTGTGTGTGTTTGTATTTGTGTTTATTGGCATAATGAACGTGCTCTGGAATGACTGAAGTGATGAATGCACAAATATTTATTACACCAAGTACCATTGATTGCACACTTTGGAAGGACTTATGTTTTATTACTATTCATCAATAAAATTGATTTATTAAAATATATGTTGAAGTCCTAGCATCCAGCCCTCTGTCTGTAAAATCATTTGTAAATCGAACCCCTGAAAATGTTACAATTAGTTTTTTTATAGGCACACATTTAAGAATATGATCTACATAGATTCTATTTACATGAGGCCAAATTAATTCATGGTGGGCTTTAATTCATAATTCTGGTCTCTTTATAAGAAAAGGAAACACAGAAAAAAGCCAGAAGTAAGAAGCCAGAGATCAGGCAGATCATCATGTGACAGAAGCAGAGATGAAGCCAGAAAGCCCTAAGGATTGTGGCAAGCCAGCAGCAGAGTGCTACAGACTCTGGGAGGAAACACATTGTGAAGAGACATGGATTTTCAAATTCTAGCTTCTAAAGCTGAGACGGAGGGAACAGTCTTAGAGTAAGAGAAAAGGATCCCAGATAAGGGGACCCCCAGCCAGCACTCCAGCTATAAAATACATCACTAACTAATTGAAGAAGTTATTAGAACAGGCAAGTTAGACCATCTGACAAATTTCCCTGAAAAAGTGTGGGATTTCTACATGTAAACAAAAGGACAGTCATAACACCATTAACCCCTGTAAGCAGGATTGCATAACACTTATGGTCCAGGGCTGCAGAACCAGCAAGAAATAGAGCCAGGGGTTCATGATGACTGTGTAGTGCAGGAGGTGACAGATGGCCAAGAAGCAGTCATAGGCCATTGCAGCCAGGAGAAGATCCTCCAACCTGCAAAAAGCAAGAAAAAACACATCTGGGTGATGATGCATCCTGCATAAGTTATGATACTGCTCTGTGCCTGGATATTCATTAGCATCTTTGAGAAAATCGTGGAGGATAAACAGATGTCACAAAGGGAAAGGATGTAGAGGAAGAATTCCATGGGTGTGTGGGGGTGGGAAGTAAGAGCTGATGGCTACTATGATGAGCAGATTCCTGGTGCTGGTGACAAGGTACATGGACAGGAACAGCCCAAATAAAAGTGGCTGCAATTCAGATACCCTGCAAATCACAGGGGAAGAAATTATGAAATTTCTGTTTCATTTCCAGGTCCCATGTGGTTCATGTGACTAACAGGAAATAGAATGGAACTTCAGTAGTTTTCATGTAAACAAGAAGTACTATCCAATCTGAAATGCTACAAATTATCTATTTCAATTAAAATTTTAATCTCTACATTATTTATGTGAATCTCATCCTTTTAATATATTTCTACTGCCATCCTCTAATTAGGAATTTCTTCCCCAAAACTCAGCCATTTCCCAAGAATTCAGGCAACCTAGGCATTTCATGAGAAATTCATTCATTTGTGGAATATGTATTGAGTTGTATCTAAAAGGAAAGTAAAGTTGAAGCAATGAGTCTACTGTGCTGTAACCCAAAAGTCCCAACATTATTAAGATAGAGAAAATATATGTGCAAAGACATAATCATATGTTAAATCATCTGAATACAGATGTTTTAATAACAGAAAGTAGGTAAAAACAGAGTTATGTGAAGGTGCTGTTTACACTCAGTGTTCTGGAATTTCCATATACAATATGAGAGAACATCCAGGGCAAAGAACCTAAAAATTAACTTTTTTCACATGTTCAGGTTGAACAAGGGGCCAGTATGGCAGAGAAATGAGTAAGATGGCAATGAATAGAGATAGTTTCAGAGGAAGTTAAAGAACAAGGCAGCCTTGTTGCTGCTGAAACTTCAAACTCAGGAAGTCCTTTATCCAAATGCTGTACCTCTCACACTTCATTAATTTGTTTGCAAAGCCATCAGACCAAATGGAATCAGACTAGTTCTATGGGAAAGTGTAGAATTGCATCCAGGCTCTGTATTATCAGAGAGACTATTGGAATACATGAGCTCAGATAACCCTGCTCTGAGGAATGCTCATACCCCATCAAACCCACATACATACAAACACACAGACACACAGGATGCACATGTTGACATCTTATGGCCGAGTTAACACCATGCTCTTCTCACACTCAGTCACACTGACCAGCCCAGGAGTAAATACTGTTGGAGTTCTTTGGTTAAAATATCTTTGAAACAGTTTAGGGCCTGCTTTTCTATGCAAGCAGAAAACTGCTATGTGGGAGGAAAACTGCTGCTATCAGTTCTTGTTGAAAACAGTAAGAACATTCTTGCTTTGCTCTCCTACTTAGTTAAGACCTTCTGCATCTCCATTATCTCCTTCCCCTGCACATACACACTGATCTTGTGCTTTGTGAAAAAGAGAATAAAAACCATGATGGGAATCAGCAAAGGAGGATAGCTCCTTTAGCTGTTCTCCCCCTCACCTCTCTCAGCCTCAATGTTCAGAGTAATTCATTGTGCTGTTGTGGACTCTGCTGGACAGATCTCCACAAGTCTTTGTAGGACAGAATCCTGCAAGTGGTAACCCTGACATGATACAGGCAAGCTGTACAAGTCGGCACGTTAAGGAGCAGCTACATTTGTCTGGACTGAAACCAATACTAATCATCCAAAGGAAAGGGATCAGCAACATCCACTGGGGAAAGTTGCCAATGTGTCTAGTTCAATGAGGGGAAATTTTCTAAATCTTCATGGGACCAAGACTTTCCAAAGAATTTTCAAAAGAGCAGGATATTTTTGTAAAAGCAATACAACAACGCTTAAATGCAGCTGATTGCACGGTCCAAGAAGGCCAAGTGCTCTCCCTATTACAAACAGTTCAAAATTATTGCCCTTGGTTTCCTGAAAGAGGAATTTTAAACTTAGAGTTATGGGAAGAGGTAGGAAAAAAATTATAGAGAAACTATGAGCAAAGAGAAAAAATTCCCACTTCTACCCTAATAAACTGGAGTTTAGTAAAAACAGCCTTGTGTCCACTATATGCATCCTCTAGTCCCATGGCTCCCTCAGAGGAGCTCCCAGTTAAAGATCCTGTATCCCACAAAAAGGAAGAAAAACCACCTCCCCCAGCCCTTTTAGAAAATCAAAAGCCCCTGCCAGCTATTGAAAAATGCTTAAAAGAAGCCAAAGAGCTGGGAAAATGTCATACCTTACTTGTAATTCTCCAACATAGACAGCCACAACAACTCTGCAAATCCCCTGCTGCCTACATGATGATGTGGCTGTGGGCTGATGAGGGCTGATAGAACTAAACCACTGGAAGAGTAGGACAACTTGGTAACATTAATGCTCTCTGTTTTGTTTCCATGCTAATTCTGGTTGGGCCTGTATGGCCAAATTTATAAAATTAGTGCAGAATTTTTTATCAAGGTGTTAAAAGGAACTTTCAGTTTTGAATCAAAAGCTTACTCCTGAATTTCGAGCCTAAGCGTACTCCTAAAGAGTATTAATCCAAAAAATTTGTGTTAAATGTCTGTCTAAACTGCTATATTAGAGCTTCACTGCATTTATGTTGCTTAAGTTGTCCTGGCTGGTTGATGATTACTAATAAAAGCATTTCTAAAAACAAGCTTGCATATTACAGGCAACAATTTGTGAAGGTGAAATTTGTCTTGAGATAAAATGACTATAGTCTATGTGGTTATAGATAACTATAAGAAGATTGTCAAACGATTGTATAAATTGAAATGTTTAAATGACTAATTCCAAAAAGTCATTATTAAACAGAATCTGAATTGATAATAATAACAAAAAGTAACTTCAGAACAGGAAAATCTGTCAGCAACCAGCTTCCCTTGCCAATTTACCTCTAAAAGACTGTTTCTTGTGTTACATGTTACTAAGTATTTAAAATGAATTAAAGCTTTGTTTACATATAAATAAATTATATCATTATTTTGACAAATTTGTTTAGTATTGATGGTAATTATATGTTGTAAGAAGTTTGCTTGGAGACAGTTAACAAAATCATTTTGGAAAGTTATGTATGTAGGGTGTATAGAATGTGTTTTAATTATTAAAGAAAAAGACAGTAATTTTGTCCAAAGACAAAAAGACTGATTAATAAGAAAGAGTAAAACGTGGGACAAAATCTGAATGAATACAGAAAGTGCAGAAGGTGCACAAAAAAGGGATTTTTGTGGTCTAAGTAAGATTTGATGGGTCTATCTATAAAAATTTAAAAGCGTTAGTGACAAATAGTATAATAATATAAAGTTAGAATTTTGTTCTTTCTCAAACTCTCTTAAATCATTGATCTGTTTTAGTTGAAGTTTATGAAAAAAATTTCTCCTGAATAATCAGTATAGAGAAGAGAAAGTCTACTTTATGAAATTACCTTCTCGTACTTTAAGCTTATTGTTTCCTTGATTGTTTAAAAGTTAGTCTTATCACTTTTAGAAGAACATAATGTTCAAAACTGCTTTATCAAAGTCAAATCCTGTAAAGTAGCTTTATATTTCAAATTAGTGCAAAAGATTTGTTCTTTCACCTTGAAAAAAGCAGTAATAAAATAATTGTATTCATGTAATCTAAGTTGAATGAAAAGTGTTTAGAAAATGTTATGAAATTAAAAAAAGACTATTTAACCCTCTGTTAATTAAAAATGTGTGAGTAAAGGGTTCATATAAATAATTAAAAAGTGTATAAAATTCCTGGAAATTTAAAAAATGTTTCAATATAATATTAGATAAAAATATAATGTTGCTGATCATGGTTTTAATTATTTTTTAAAATATGGTATGTATCACAGAAACAACCATTGGGGGCTGCTAGAGGTGGTGCATAACAGTAAATTATTTACTTTGTAAATTAATGTAACACCACTGCTGTATGCAGTAGTCCCAAATATTGTTAATTTGCTGCAAGAAATTAATATCCTGTTTGTCACTATCACTTTGTTTTAAAATCTGCAAAGTCTTTCTTTAGTATCTCCTTAGGCAAGTCAAGCCAGCCCACATTCCTCTTCCTGTAAAAAAAAAAGAAAATAACAACAACAACAAAAAAAACACCAATGGACTTTTTTGGTGCTCCCCCAAGGATGTCTTCTACCCAACCAAATTTAGCAAACTGATGTTACTCATTACCCACTTTTCAGGATTATGCATTATCTATATGTATGTATGCAACACCTTTGCAAGTTTTATTCAAGCTACCCTGTTATTTGGGGAAAGCACTAAATACATTAAAACCCACCTACTAGAAGCCATTAGTCATATGTACAAACCTAAATCTCTAAAAGCAGACAATGGTCCTGGTTACTGCTTTATAACTTTCAAAACTTTCACACAACAATGGAATATCACGCATAGCACTGTTATCCCTTACAACCCTAAAAAACAAGGCGTCATTGAAAAAACTCACCAAATTCTCAAAGCTCTCATTAAAAATTAAAAAAAGGGGCAGAGTATGGAAGCCTCCCCTAGAAATACAATAACCCTAGCATTATATTCTTTAAATTTTTTAAATTGTGATAAATATGGTCTCTCAGCAGCTAAGAAATATTTCTCCCCTCTCATTAGGAGAGGTATCAAACATGAGAAAAATTCTGTACAAGGAAATGTTCGGAGATGGATCTTGGAATGGACCTGGTGACATAATAACATGGTGGCAAGGGTATGCTTGTGTGCTTACTCCAAAAGGTCTCCAGTTGCAGCCAGCAAAGAACATGAAACTATACCATGAGCTGGGAAAATCACACATTCAACCCAATACCACAAATGGAGACAGTGACTATGGAGGAACAAAAGAACTCCCAGGTACAACCATGCTGTCCAAAACACTATCCAAGCTCAGGGAGTAACTTGGGGAAGTCTTAAACAATTAAACCAAAAAGATATCAAGGTGCTCTCTCACACTGGGGTGCCACCCTCCCCTGAAAATACGTTTCTTGCATATTTGGCTGTGGTAGCATCAAATTCTACACTGTTGCTAAGAGTCCTCCTTTCTTTCTTCTATTAGAACAACTCCCACTAACTTCAGCTAACACACACCACTATTGGACTCACATCTTAAATCACCCCATCTTTAATCTAGCCACATGGTGGGACCCTAACCCCCCACTCTCTTCCAATGTTACCAATGAACTTTTAACACAAACTCATTTCGATAATAATATTCTTATCAAACTTGATGCATTACAAGTATCTATTCTTTGGATAGGTGAGAAAAAAACAAGCTCTGCTTGCCAGCAAGAGTTGCATTGTGATTGGGAATATGTGAAAATTTTTGTCAGTCCTTTACCTTGGAACTGTTCCCAACTTTCCTGGGAGCAAGTAAAAACTCACTTACCAGGGGCCTTTTCCTCCCATTTACAGGGAGAGGTGCTCACTTTCCAGCAACATCTGAAACATCAGGTATCACAAATACAACTTCTTTCACAACAAAATGTGTTTCAAACACTCAATGATAATCTGCAATGGTTAAATCTATCTAATTAGTTTCATAGGCTAAACATAAGAATCTGGGTAATATCTCTCATCAGGATAATCATGCTTCCTGTTTTATTGTCAATCTTTAAATTAATCTATCAGGCCCTCTCTAGATCTCCTTAAACTGAACAGAAATTCATTGCTTGGTCGCTCCCTCACACAAACCATTTTCTACTGCTGAACATCTAAAACAAAGAAACAAAAGGGGGAGATGTAGGAGCTCTTAGGTTAAAACATCTTTGAAACAGTTTAGGGCTTGCTTTAGTGCACAAGTAGAAAACTGCTGCGCAGGAGGAAAATCGTTGCTATCAGTTCCTACTGAAAGCAGTAAGATCATTCTTGCTTTGCTCTGTTACTTAGTTAGGACTTTCCTCCTCTCCATTATCTCGTGCCCCTGCACATACATACTGACCTTGTGCTTTGTGAAAGAGAGAATTAAAACCATGATGGGACTCAGCATAGGAGGGTAGCTCCTTTAGTTTTCTCCCCCCTCACCTTTCTCAACCTTAGTGTTCAGAGTAATTCACTGCACGTTGCAGACTCTGCTGGACAGATCTCCGCAAGACTTTGCAGGATGGATTCCTGCAAAATACAATATGAGCTGACAACACCAGCTTTTCTATTCCTCAAATACTGAGAAATGATGCTCTGAAATTCCAGCTGACAAGCATCCCTTGCATATGTAAATATGGTGCTCACTTTTGCTATGATCTTTTTCTGCCCTGTGTTTAAAGAAACAGAAACATATTCTCAGTAATAAGAGAGGAAGGAATTAAAAGGACTTAAAGTGAAAGGAAAGATATAAACTCAGGTATTCCCGGAGAGACTGTGATGAAAATATTCTTTCATTCTGATGGCATTCCAAGTCCACTTATGTCCCCTTGAAGCCCAGGAAAACCAATAAAATAACAAAAAGAAATTAAAAAGCAATTAATCCAAATGATAAAGGCACTGATATCTTTTTACTGTGACAAGACACTTTATAGTTTGAACACTCCAAGAGTAAAATGAACAAAGGGAATAAACAAACATTTCACAAATCAAAATATATAACAAGTACAAAAATATTGGGAATTTTTCATGAGAAGTATTTGATGCCATTTTTAATTATATTAAGTGCAAAAATTTTTAATCAGATATGCTTGATTTTGAATCTCAAATATGCCATATATAAGTTGATAAAATTTGAAATTTAAAACTTTCACTAACACATTAAACAATAAAATATTAAACTCTCATCCAGTGGGTCATTTATGTTCTCAATATTGGGGACAAGAATCTCTCGGGAACATAGGCAGTGCCTAATAAAAGAAAAATGACCAATATGTCAAGCCCTCAATATTATTGCAAGTAACTATGAGCCTTATTCTTTAAAAATTGAAATTTGGTGTTTACCATGATTTCTGAGGGGAGGGGAAGGGAAGAAGAGAATAAATGAAACGTAGGGCACTTTTAGGGCATTAGAATTATTCTCCGTGATCTTGCAATGAAGTATACGGGATATTTTAAAGTTTCTAAAAACCTATGAAAATGTTTTATGCAAAATGTAAACCATAATATAAACTATTCACCATTGTTCATAGCTATATTTAACATTTGTACATCAACTGCAAAAAATGTAGCATATGATTGTAAAATATTATTAAGGAGGAAAAGTGGAAGATGGAGAGGGCATTGGGAATATGGGAATCCCCTATACTTTCTCTATGACATTTCTGTAACTTAAAGGTCCTTTGACCATAAAATGAAAAAAAAAAAAAATAAACTGTGGGAACATACAGAAAAAAATGTTTCTGTACATAAAAATAAAATAGATCTTATGGTGATAGTATATGAAATGAAAAATATTTTATTTCGTTTATTTATTTTATTAATTTTGTATTTTGTATTTTATTTGTGGTTTTTATTAATATTATTTATTTTCTTATCATTTTTGTTTATTTGCCTTGTTTTAGGGGAGGTTTTGAATCACAGAAGGGTCATAACTGAGGCAGGTAAGGATCACTGATACTGGCTGACAGGGTTGTGGGGATGTTTGGGGAGCAGTGCACCTGGGGCATGAATAAGTTCAAGTGGTATGGGGTATTGTCTTAATGGGTGGGGACCCACACAATAACTGAAAGAACATTGAATTTCCATCCTAGGAAGTCTTGTTACATACTCTAATAGAGTAGCAAGAATGCTTGAGAATGTGGGCAGTGCTTAGCAAAGGAGGACAGACCATATGCCAGGCTCTTGATATTTTTAGTTATGACACTTTTCTTGTGAAATTGAAAGTTGCCTAGTATTATATACTGTCTAACAGTTAAAACTGAAAGCCTCTGGGTTTCTCAATTGTGGCATCTCTCTAAGTCAAACTCAGCAGATAAACATACCACCTTCCACCACCATGGGACAGGACTTCTGGGTATGAGTCTTCCTGGCACAGAGGGATTTTTAACAAATGCCCACTAGGGATGCATTTGGAAAAAAGCCTTCACCAAAGGGGGGAAGTATTAAACATAAATTCATTTTTATGGCAAAGAGATTTCAAAGTGAGTCACAAGGTCATTT